>JABBWA010000065.1:0-254686 GCA_016628065.1 Suillus lakei | reverse complement strand
GGCCCTTTCATGGGCAATCAACGTCGCAATGTTTGATGCCCCGCGGTCACATATGGAAGAGCTCCGGCGAGTGTGGGTCGACCGCAGCATCAACTCTCCCCGTTGGAAGAACTTTAACAGCAAGCTAAATAGTGAATGGTCGGGCATCACGTTGTATGTGCGTACCGTCATTCTTATTTTTCAACTCTTATTTTTGCTGAATCATATCAGTCGACTGTGATGGTAGCAGTGGACGTCAGTTTCCTAGCTGTGCCTGGCGTCAATCTCCAGAATGCGGGTTCGGTCGCGGTCATCAGCACTTACATTTCCTTGTTTTTCATTGTTGGATCATTGGTCGTGTCTTTGTTTCTCACAAGACAGAATCGGATGTATGGGCAGGAATCTGCCGACACAGCGGTGAGCAAAGAATGATGCATTGGAGATCAGATGATATTGAATCACAATCTTTGCAGGTCAAATTCCTCATGCGGATGACAGGATCTGCATTCGGCACCAAAGCTCTCGCGACTGTGCATGGCCTTCCATATGCTATGCTGTTGTGGGGGTGAGTACCTCTGTTGTTGTGGGATCTCCGCAACTCATGCAAGTCTTGATCTTCTGCAGCATGGTGTATTTCATGCTTGCGTTCTCCCACCAAGTCCTCACGTCCACGCCCATTATCACGCTCGCGACCACTGGGAGCGCATGCGGTATTGTAGTGCTTTTCACTCTGTGGCTCGTAAGCGCGGCGAGAGATTTCCATCTGTTGACGTGGATGTTGGTGCAGCTTGGGGTTTGCAGAAACAGATAATGGATACCACATTGGACATGATGTTGCCTTGATAGTGGTTTAGTTCAGTTAAACTCTGTATATTACTGGCTAGTAAATGCCATGAAAAATCCACTGAATGTCGTTTCTTCAGTACCACGTTGCCTCGGAAATTCAGTGCATCTTAACCACCGGTTTTAGCGCACACCAACCGATCCTCAGTGCGCCACAATTATATCACTGTGTATCATAGTATAGGCCTGACGGCCACCAACGATAACACAAAACATGGCCAATGAGTTAGGGATGCTAGTCAAAAATCCTCTGAGCTGTACTATGCAAGGTTGTCGAAGACTGCATTTGCTAAGCTTGTACTGCGATCAATGATTCCCCATCTCCCCCTTGTTGTAAATATCGTCTGATGGCATGGTACATAGCTAAACAAACTATCATATCGTATGCTCCGCTCTCGAGTCAAACCATTGGGTGGAAGTGTTTACAGCGACAATAATCAAAGCGGAGTGACACAGTGAATGTATCCGAAACCACCCTAGCAGCACCAGCTAAATCCATGTGCTCCCGAGCCTGCGACATGCTGCGTTGCAATGGAATTATAGTCTTCATCACGCACGAGGTTGCCATTCGGATTGCTAGGAGCCCTTACTGTAGCGGTACGTTGTAAATTTATGCATGAGACCTCAGAGACACAATGATAAACTCAACCGAGCGCACCAATGAACCCCACGCGAAAGAAACTCCGACGATGGGGGTTGCTGCATGAACGTGCCGCCGGGTTAATAGGCGTTGTAGGCGAGTATCGAAGGTGATGGGCGCGCTGGTTAGGGTGGCGGGCGGCGCAGGTGGGGCAGTTTGACGAGGAGTATTGATGACAGCAATGAGTTTCTTGAAGAGCCCCGGGCGCGTTCGGGGTCGCGGTACGGGACGGTGCGAATACTGCAACGAATGATGTGAGTGAGATATGAAGTATACGCTGTTGTACGAACATTATGCATTCCACGGAAGAAACCAGGATCTGTGTAGTCGTAACCCTCGCCAGAAATCTCTGCCTGTATAACCATCAGTAGCGAAAAAACATAAGAAAGAGTGTTCATACACCAAGCAATTGGTCACCGGTCGACTAGTATGCGGTACTATGAGTAAAGGAGTCTGAGGGAGAAAACGGAACATACATTATTGGGTGCACCGTTCTAAAACAAGATAAGAGGACAGATGGACCTGCAAACGAACGCGAACTTACTTGGTTTGTTTCCTGTTTGTGAGGGTCTTCCGGCGGGTCATCGGGTACTTCCCACTCCAAGATCTTTTTATCATGACCTCCAGTAAAAATGTGCTTGTCATCCGTAGAGAAGGAGGCACAGCACACCGAGTCAGAGTGCTGGAAGATCGCGATGGTCCGTCGATCTGAGAGACGCCAGAGGCGCACATAGTTGTCGCGACATGCAGACGCGACAAGAGTGCCGGTCGAATTTACCGCAATCGCGTTGATAACGCTAGTGTGGCCGGTCCAGGGATGACCGACCTGCTCCCATGTCGATGGATCCCACTCCCGTATGGTGGGATCATCCATATCACCCGCTGAGAGGAGGCGTGTGGCATCGTGCGTCCACGAGAGTGAGATGTTCCTTCCTATACCATTTGCTAGACTGATTGTATGGCCGTCGAGCTTTGCGATGCATTCCCTCGTGCCTGAATCACATATTTGGATTTGAAGGTCTGTCGCGATAGCGAGATGTTTGCCAGACGGCGCATACCGAACGCAGTAGACACGACCAGCACAACGTATTGGATTCCCTTGCATTTCCCAAGTTTCTGTGCTCCAAAGCTTCGTTGTTTCGTCCGATGAACCGGTAGCTAGGACTGCTCCATCCGGAGAAAAGTCTAGCGAGTAGATCGACGAAGAGTGGGCTTCGAGTGCTTCGGTGACAGGTTCACCGCTCACGCCGTCCCAGGCGATGAGCTCTCCGCAGAGATCACCGCTTGCTATCAAATTCCCGTCCCGTGATACCGCCATGGCCTGCACCCCGCGGGAATGCCCCTCCATTTTCTTCAACACAACGCCGTCCTTCATGTCCCATAGACGAAGCATGCTGTCTCCCGAGCCTGTCACCATACGTGTTCTATCGGGGAAGACCGCGACTGCGGACACAAATTCCTCATGGTCTCCAAACGCTCGAATGGGCGTGGTAATTGGAATGATGGGCTGCATAGTTTCTTCGGCCATTCTACCAGTGAAAGCAAGTTGATGGTGTTCAAAGCCAAGGTGGACTCACTGCAAGGATGGTGGCCCGTGGCTGTCTTCTTTAAAGCTGCTGAGGTGCATGTGTTATGCGATTTTATTCGCTTCGCGACACTAAGCCTCGTGTCTCATTAGACGCCCAGGACATGAGGCAGTGCGTCCTCAAAACGGAACAATGAGGCAAAAACGCCTCGCCAACGTTACTGTATTTTCCTAAAAGCTTCGTTTCCTCCAGCACGGTCGAAACGCTGTGCCACAAATAAACTTTAAATGATTCGTTTCACCGATTGAATGGCGGTCACCAGCAGCCTAGCCTGAGGCTGGGCGGCAGCATGATCATGAGACTCAAAAACTTGAAGAACAGAAAGCGAGAAATGGGCGAGCATCGGTAGGTAGGCGAAACAAAGGACGGGCATGAACCTGTATTAATGCATTATAGCGATGACATAGTCACGGTAGCCTGGAGGTACAATCAGATTACAATGGATCTATATAATAGATCTGATTTCACAAACACTCACAGCGACGCGCACGTCGCAGACCCCGCAGCCGGCTCGATTACTTTCTAGCGCGTCATGGGAGATAGTATGATGATGTCCTGCATTTTTTTTGGGCATCACATGTTACCTCTTGCACAAGAGAGACTAAAGCGAAGCGCTCTTATTGGAGTGACAACGGTGACGACTGCTGAAGACTCTGCGAGCCATCCCAGCGTAATCCATCTTGGACTCTGGCCCATGGAGACTCGACTCGATTCTGTGCTCACCAGACGGATGTTTGCCGCTGTTTGTCTATGCGTGGCTCAGTCAGCTCGTTAGCGCCGTTCCGAACCACGAGTTGAACCTCCTCGAATCTAAGCTCGATCAAGATTCAATATCAACGTTCAACACCACACTCCGAGTCCGCGACTCGCATGAGCTCTCCATCAGTACAACACAGAGAACTAATGTACCACTCAGAATTCCTGCGCGGAACTTGACTTAGATCTGCCCCTCGATCTCTTTGATATCGGGCAAGGCCCTGAGGAAAATGAATCGTGGTGCACAACGCCATGTTCTTTGGGCTTCGGGGCTACGTAGAGCAAGCGTTGGTGACTACCTTCGAAATGTGATGCTCACTGCGAGATCCAATATTAAACGAGGGCTCGTCATGAGTACGTGGAAAGCTTACTCTAAGCCCTCATAAAGCGATCGCTCACTATGTTCCCCAAGCAGTTTTTTTTACGCAGAGGTGAGACATACGTGACCTTGGACAGATATTTAGTGTGGGTCTTCCGAGTCGCTTAATCGTCCAAATTCCCAAACATCACTAGTAAGTACCTTGTCCAAGTTGAACGTCGTGTTTCAAGTTGACCTCCTCGCCCACGCCGGAAGCTCAAGGTGTTTTCTTCACCATGGACATCACACGAACGTTGACAGCCTTTTCCGTTTAGAAGCTAGTAGCACTTCAACCAACGCCAGAAGATATTAGTCTGTGTTTTGGTCCCGGTCGAAACCTTGCCCATTCGTGCACTTTCCGTTATCTGCTCACATCGAGACTTGCCTGTCTAGTATATAAGGCACTGAAATCGGGACAAAGGTCGAAGTGAAGGCATTATATGATTAGCACTCCGTCCAACCAAGTGTATCCCATAAGTCTGAGTACAATAATCCTATGCAAGACATCAAACTACGATACCACACCAACAAAGTCCATCCGCACCGTATCACTGAATCCAACACCAGCTAACAAATAATACATTCCTTCCCTCCCTCCTCGGTCTTCACCAACTTCGCCTCTAGTCGCGCTCGTAAACTGCCATCAGGGGCTATATGCGGGGATGTGCTGCAAACGGACGTTAGCATCTATCACTGCGTCTTTTCCCCGTCTTTCTAGCATGTTGGGAGAGGGCGAGTGGAAATACTCACTCAAACATTAACCCGCCTCCGTCTTGTTCTCCGAGTAGAACTACGACAGCTGAGACATACCCTGTGCCGTGTTCAGACCAGGCATCAGGTTTGGTGGTAGGGTGTGGTAGGGCGTGTGGATCTGGGGAGAGACGTCAGTTTATTCTATGTATGACGAACAGACTGCAAAAAGACATGAAAATTCATTCAAAAAAGTCCCCGCCCCCGAAGAAGTAAAATAAACCACACAGCACGGAAAAAATCTCACCTCCATGGTTCTTCGTACGACAAGCAAGCATAGACTCCCCCGCATTTAAACGGAGTACCACCGGAGCATGCCCACCCGATCCCAACGAAGCATTCTTTAGTTTCACGAGCTGCTTCTTGGGCGTGTGAGCTGCGGCCTTATCCAATACAGATGTCAGATTATACGAGGAAGAAGACGATGACAAGTGTTTGAGCGAGGGAGATGAAAAACTCTGGACTAGCCCGCGGTGGGGGGTGTGAGGGAGGTGGAAGCAGCGTCTGCGCATGTTTCTGCGCATGTTTATGTGCATGTTTGTGTGAACTGGATGATGTCGCATGGCCGGGAGAACTGGGTGAGGAAGGAGAAGCCAAGCGTGTGTGCGCTTGTCCGTCATAGTTAAAGTCCCACTTCCCCGCTTGACAACCCCCAAACCCGGCTCTGTTTTCAAAGCCGTAGTCTTTCTCTCCGCTCGAGAAACTGGCGCTGTGGATGTGCACTTTTGGAAAGCCACGTCCTTTCTTTTGTGATGAACGTGGAGAGGGCCCTGGAGAAGGGAGGGGAGGAGGACGGTCGATGATGACTGCTGCATCCACGTAGGTCGGTAGGCTGTGCTCGAGGAGGGAGAGTGAGACGTGCAACGGGCCTACCCCTCTTTTGGATTTCGGGCACTTGGAGTTGGGTTGCGGACGATCGGTGGTAAAGAAGGTGAGGGCGAATATACGACCTGAAAGGCAAATAACATTAGTTGAAATTTCCCTTTGGTAAAGAAACTGAGGAAGGACCAAAGTAGAAATAGGGAAGTAGTCGGAACAGGAGCAGAGAGTATTCACCAGATGCAATAAACTCCACGCTCACGCTTCCAACCGCACGTATACGTTTCTGCCACATCGCGATATCCAGTGTTGCAGCGAAAGCACCATCAGGGCCCACTTCAATGTGCACGTCATCTGGTGAACGCTGGCCAAGAAGCAGCCCATCAGTGGCTAGCGAAAGTATCAGCTGCAATCCAGCTTCTTAACTTAAAACTCACCACTCCTTAACCCGCTCGCGCATAACCCCGCAGTGAGTCTGAGGTGTTGGAATAATGTCTGATTGCTCGCCACCAAACACGCCTTCCTCATATCACTTAGCGTTGCAGGCGTTAAAGGGAGGAGTGCCTGAGCAAAGCATCAAGGAGGAGGGGGCGGTAGTTGACAATAGCCCAATAGATGGGGGTGTGACCTGCTACAGCCGGCTCTTGAAGAAGTGCAGACAGTGAAAGGTTCTTCGCAGAGCAGGATTGGGCGCAGGATGCCAGGGTTTCATGTGGATCTGCTAGGACCAATTGCGGAGATTTAGAACTCTGGTTAATGGAGCTCGTTGGCGGAAGAAGGATGAGATCTTGAATTAGTGTAAGCACTGACTGACGGACATGTTTCGTAGTTTTAGAGGATGTGAATGGGAGGAGAGACAGCCATGAGCTTGGGCCAGATTTTGTTTTACGCGCCTTAGCGTGCTTGCGCTTCTTGCAGGAGGAGGATGCAGACTCTGCGGGAACTGTTTGGCGTGAATCAAGCTGTGGGCGCTCTGGAAGTAACTTGTCCACATCCACTGGTGGTATTGGGATGACCACTGCATCGTTGTGGTGTTGTGTTGTAAAGTCAATGTTACTCCTGCTCCTGGGCAACGTTCGTGCCCATGGTCGACTCCGAGAAGGAGGCTCGACTTCATGCATGTCCGTTACAGCACTGGTGCTAGGACCTGCTCCATCGTCATGAGCGAGAACGATGGCGATTGTGGGTATCGATGGAACACCCCCGTGGATTGACAATGTGTCATAAGCAGGAGGAGGAGCATCAATCTCAGCCTCTGCAGAAAGCTTTTCCGTCAATATCATGATTATCAACAGTACACCAACTGGCAGTAAGGGAAGCGCGTAAGACGTATACAAAAAATTACAATCGTTCGGATTTATAAAGCATGCTAATCATAGGGTTACTTGTTATGCACCGTTATTCGGCTGTGGGCACTGGATTCCCGCAACATGCGCGGCGCCGCAGTTGGTTACGTAACCACTTTGAATAGGAAATACGATGGTCTTCACGCTACCATCGCCACCTGTGGCTCCTGCTCACAGGAAACATCATCGATGTCAACGCCCGTCGCCTACTAATCAATGATACATACTGGATGAAGTTTTCGCACTCATGACTGCAGGGCGCTGTCAAACATCAGAAAATGCTTAGGTGAATTTTGCGCAAAAAGGTGAGTAGTCTACATTATCGCGTGCACAACGAACAAATGAGTCGAGAAAGTTGCAAGGGCGACGATCAATGACCAATGCGCAAGGAGCATTACACGCCAGCACCGTCTAGCTCCTCTCCTCCCACCGCTCATAGTCATTCGTAGCAAGACTTGCGTGATACTTGTTCTCGACGGTCTCACAAACGGCATCAAGATTCGTCAGTGCTTCTAGGAGCGCGCTCAAAGACGAGAGTCCATCTGAAAAGAGTCAGATCTGGCGCCTCGGGGTAACATGTGGACAGATGAATTATACGTACCATACATCTGTATTCGCAGCTGAATGAGGTTTTCGGAAGGATGGGGCACACTATAATGATCAGCAAATCAGTAACTCAACGTTTTGTCATACATGAAGCAAAATGAGAAGTAAAGCCTGCACTGTGCTACGAAATCTCAGTGCCTCTTCGCGATGACCAGGTAATGCCAGATAAGCACAAATCGCAGACCGCAGCAAAAGAATGCCAACACCATTCACTAACCTATATCCACAAAACTCCACCTTCGGGCTTCATCCCAACATCCAGCATCAATATCCTGAATCATTAAACGAAAAAAAATAGAACAACGTACTTTTTCATGATCATCCAACGCAGAGCATTACCAATCGTATGCGACTCGTCGAAAATTTGGAATGTAGCCGCAGAGAGGTCTGGCGCGGCACCCGCCATCTGGGAGGGTTTCAGGGTTATCGTGGGAGGTTCCGAGTCATAGATCGTGCACGCACAATCTTGATTTTTGGGGTCGTCTCTGCCATGATTGGTGACTGGTGAAGAACGATGTGCAACCTTATTGAGTCAGATGGGCGGTTCAGCACCACAGATATTTTACAAGATTGACAGCTTCGCTACTCCGTTGCCCGCTTAGCTCAGTGGTAGAGCGCGTCACTCGTAATGATGAGGTCGGTTGTTCAATCCAGCCAGCGGGCATGCTCTGATCTTTCATTGCTTTTCGTTGCTTTTTATAAGCCCCTGCCACCCAGACAAATTAGCAATGGTTCAGTCACTTACATCTCGTCACAAGGAAAAAAACCAGGGAGATATGGTATAGTTGTACAGAATGCAAAATACAAGAGTTGAAAGCATGCTGATGCTAAACACAATTCCACTTCTTAAATTACCCTACGGCTCCTCGAACACGTACAACCCATCCAGCTCGCCACCATTCACCAGGCCTGTTCGCAGACAGCTAAAATCCCCATCCCCAGCGTCAACGAAGCCCTTCCTGTTATACCCGTCTACGTGATCCACCACAGGAGGTGAGACACTGAGTGCGCGAGGCGCTGAGTGGGAGCTCGGCGACGACTCCTCAACGCGCAGCCGCTTTTGTAGGGAATCACTCCGGGACGGAGAGTCATTGCCAGCGTCCAGTTCTTCTGAGGAGCGTTTTCGTTGACGAGGCGTAGGGACCGGCGCCACAGACTCTCCACGCCGCGCTCGGTCGTCAACAGGACGATCCGAGTCTGTCCGAGGACGCTTCGGCGGAGTCGAGGTACGATGAACCTCGACAGTATCACCAGCAGCAGTGGTCTCTGCCTCGAGGTCTCCAGAAGAGCGTTTCCGCGGTGTAACAGTGTGCGTCTGTGAACGCGGGTTCGTGAGCTCATATTGTTCCTCTTCACTCTCTTCTTCCTCGTCCTCATATAGCTCTTCCTCTTCTTCAAGTTCTTCCTCCTCTTCCTCCTTCACCACTTTGTTTCTTGGAACACGTACCTCTTCTAGAACTATTTCAGTTGGGTTCTCATGCTCTTGCGGTTGCTGCGGCTGAGGCTGCGGTACTCGGGCTTGGGGTTCATTTTGGGGCGTAGGCCGCACCTGAGGAGTGACAGGGTTTCCAGCGGCTACATTTGCCTTGATCATAGCACGTTCGCAGACGGAGCATCGACAGTGATACAGTGGTGCACATGCCTCGCGCCATACCTAATGTAGTTGGTTTGGACGATGTGCCATCGTTGCAGAATGAAACTCACCTGTTTGAACGCTTCGAGACTGTACTGCGCCATATGGGCCAACGTAACCGGTACAAAAGGGATAGGATGTAACAGCTTTGGCGACTCTAACACCGGCGACACAGGAATGGGAATAATGACTTGTGGCGGTTTTGGCCTTGTCGTCGCCGTCGCCGTTGCATTTGCAGGTTCATGCTCTTTCTCCTCAGGATGTGATGGTGAAGGCGATGGCGTGGTATGTAGCGTTGTCGTGGAGAGGACAGGGCTCGTCGTGTGCGATCCATCGCTTCTCGTCGACGCACTGGTGCTACTCAAGGAATCGTCCTCGCGCTTACCGCCGATGTCCAAGCCGCCAGCCGCCCAATCAACGCCATCAAACCATACCCCAGGCGTGCGCAGCTCAGAGAGCACGTCTTCAAGGTTCAACTTCGACGCACGCACAGCAGGGTCTACCCAAGCGCCTCCTATCCCATTGGCAGATTCAATAACGAGCCGCCGGACAATATTGTTCATCCCAGGCAAGAGGATCTGGCGCAGCTGTTTTGAGAATGCACGGAAAGCCTGTTCACAAAGTGTGAACGAAGGTGGGGCCTGAGAACGAACGGTCGAGAGACGCGGATGTGAGTCGTCTGTGGGTGAGGGAAGAGATGACGGGGACGAGGGCCTCGAGAGTGTCCACGGACAAGGATGTGTAGCGGGAACTTTGATGCGGCGGCGAGACTGTCCCTCAAGAGGCTCGTCGTCATCAGTTTCTGACTCGAAGTCGGGTTCCTCGCCAGGATCTCTCACACCTCCACCGATTGGTCGAGCGTAGCCATACCACTGGTCGGCAGGACTGCACCAGTGTCCATCAAGAATCCGTGTCCGTGCCCAATCAGCAATGGCCAGCTCGCGCACACCACCTGCATCTTCAGTCATGGAAAGCAAGTCGGGATCATCTTCATCCTCCGAGCCCTCATAATCTGAGGAGTACGCTGATCGCGGAGACGGTGAACGCGAACGACGTGAAGGAGACAGGCTATTGACGGGGCTATACGAGTCCCCGCCTTCTGTAGTGCGTGTATGATCTTGCTGCGGCGCTGCTACACTCTCCGGTTCACGATGATGGTAAGAATTTTGCGAGAAGTCGGTTCCCATGCCTTCGCTGGCCCAACGAGTAGCAGCGACAGCTTGCTCCATCAACTCCGGCATTTTCGTGTATGACCGTAGCCACAGCTTTTCGCGGGCAACGTTCAAGACCTCTGTAATTGAGCCTTCGCCCAGTTCGATGAACGCATCGACTGTTTGACGCGTCTCCCAGTCCGCTGATGCGTATTTCCAGGGTGGAACACGTGCTGATGCGAGTTGTCGCGGACTTGCGGGTGAGGAGCGTGATGAGGATGAAGATTGCACAAATCGTGGACCGCCAATCGCTTCGCGGTCGCGAGCACTTGATTTGACACGGTTCCAGAGCCCTTCTGAGCGACACGAGCGACACGTTGCATCAACGCCAGGCCAGGTTTCGTCATCTTCGTTTTCAGAACATAATACCATCAAGGCAGGATTGAGGGTGGTTGCATACGGGTTATAGCCGCCTAAGGCCAGATTAAAATTGCCATGGCTATACAGTTGATTGTAACCGCTGAGACGCATGTTCTGGATATCAAACTGGGGATCACACTCGGCGGCGGGAGCCTCACGTAGGCATACACCACAAAATGCGGTTTTGCGATGCTCGCGACAGACGGATATGACGCCCAACCTTGGGATAGCATGTGTCCGCTTTGCGGCTCCGAGACCAACGGATGAACAAGGTGAGTTGATGCGGCAGATGATGCAGGAATGGTAGGTCATGGTGCGAAAATGGGTGTGAGGAGGTAAACGGTAAGGCTGTGGCGCGATAGTCGCGGCCCCTGCAGCCCCATCTGCGGGGGCCTGAGGGCGTACGATTGAATATTGGTGAAGTATGTCATGAGGATCTAGGAGTCCGCATGCATGATTCCAAAATAGGTGGGATTTGACTAGCACATTGAATTAGCGCGTCACGATGATAAGATAAAGCAGTAAACACACGAGCAGTACACCAAGAAGGGGTAACATTCATCAACTTCTCGAGTTCTATGGCCTGACATAGAGCTGCATAGACCATTCTTGAGGGCCAAACCTCTTTAACTTCCCAAGTAACTGGACAGTATAGGTGCGTAGCGACATCCTTGAGATACAAAGATGCGATGTGTCTGCCATTCAAGCGTGTTTGATTAGAAATAGTTGAAGTGCCATGCAGTGGCGCGGAGGTACCTGATGAGCTCTGGAGGGAGCTGTTGCCATGATCTGTTTGTATGTTTACCCTTGTAGATATGATCACCGGTTGAGTAGCTCGCAGTCGTAACAGGCGACGTTGATAAGGCCATTGTGGATGTTGTAGACGACGTTGAAAGGGGTACCGACGCTGTCGACGGTGAGGGGGCCATTATCTGAGTATCCTATGCGAAGTGGACCTAGGCCTTGATTAGCGTATGGTAGACAGCCGGACTACAGATTCTTGGTGACGATTTCGGGTCACCGTCACTCTCATGCTGAAAAGTCACACACTTCCTTGGCTGGCACATTTCCCACGCACAGACCACCGCGTTGTGTAAGCGCACGCTTTAATTCATATCTAGATACACTATCGAAATAATTGGTCATCTCTACACGAAGAGCTTGCGTAATTCTAAACTAGCCGCGTGAAGTCTGTCCAGTTTCTTCTGCAGTTCTGTACGCTTCGAGGACACCGTGCTATGCTCCTGCACCATCAGCTGACAACGCGCGTGTGCCTCTGGCCCCGTCAAGCTCAATCCATCAAGAAGTGCCTGCTCTATGCCCTTATGCAGACCGCGAACAACCTCATAGTCAATGGCCAGCGGAACCATGTCAGCAAAGCGCTTGTAGGCAACTACAAAGGAGCTTCCGTTTCAGTTTTTAAATCCACGTCTCGGTGCAAAAACATACCCTGGAAGTACGCCCTTACCCCCGCCATGATTAGAAGGGCAGGCTCCATGGGATCCACGGGCAGAAGCTTTGGAAGATCATTGGCCTGCACGGAAAGACCAGCCTCGGTCAGTCCAGCAAGAGCCTTGTGGACGGCTTGCTGGAACGCTTGCCCATGTACTGGGTGCGCGTGAATAGTTGCAGGTGCTTGATAGTTCTGCAGCTTCACAGTCAGCTCTCCTTTGTCTCGGCAACCCTTGTAATATCCGAGGAATTTGGCCTTGTAGTCAGAGTAATAGTGCACGTTCAAAGTCGTCGGCGCCTTCTCGAGTTCCAAGAGCCAATCGATCTTTTCCTTTGCTTGCTTTGCCGCGCCGTCAAGGTGCTCGTTCACTATCATCCTGGGGGAATGAAAGTGTCAGCATACAGGTATCAAATAGTGCGGATTGCACGTACAGCACGCTGTGAAACGCGTGGCCCCTTCCCATTTTCTCAAAATGTTCGTGGACCAGGTCCTTCAGGTCCTTCTTCAGAATGTCATACACTTTGTCGAATAGGATCTGCGATGGCGTCTCCCATTGTTTGGTGAACTCCTCTATATAGGTCTGTTGCACAATGAACGGATAGTTGTCAGGAAGTTCGCGAGTACGAGCCCTAGGATCTAGTCAGCTTTTGTCACAGCACAAGAATGGATCTCCAGTACCTCTGGGCGTGATCGAGAACATCCTTAATGTAAATCCCCTCCGACTGTGGCGTAGGCGACCTCGGTATGATTACGGAAGGGGCCCCTATTGTTGGTTCAAGCTCGTCCTCCTCGTTCGCCAGGAAATTAGGCGTTGGCAGTTCACGGGTGTCGTTCCTTCCCCATGGAATAAAGTTTGGCGCCGTTGCTCTTATTGCACGTTTGAAATCCTGCTGATGCGGTCGAATTGTCTGCAATATACCGTCCTCATCAGGCGTCCCCTCAAGTCGTCGAGACAACTGGCTCGAAAATTGGCAGACTACGTTCCAAACCTCACCCACGGGATCCGTCGATGGCGCCTTCGGAAGCTTCCTCATTTCATCTTGAGTCTTACGCAAAATGTTGTATAATTCCTTGTGAATCTCCGGGAGCCTATTACGTGCATATCAGCATCACAAGGCGACACAGAAAAGAAGTCCGACCTCTTCGCGATAAGCTCCGACAAAATCGTGCTCAGCCGCTCCGTCAGGTTGCTCGTTCGCATGAACTTCTGGTACTGCGGCTCGACGGTCGACCAGGGCTGTGTCAAAGCAAAGAAGTCATTTTCTTGCTTCCTTGCTTCGGCCCAGGAGATCCCGTTTTTGAGCGTCTGGGACCCAGGCTGCTTCACGCAGTACCAGTGGTTCACGAGCGGCTCCTGCTCATTTCGGATGAACTTTAACCAAGCGTTCTCTTCACCAGCAGGAATGCGGTCCGGCTTTGTGAGCACGCCTGCGATACAGAAGTTAATATTTGTGTCCGAAGGCTTCATGAATGCACGGACGCACCGACAGTGCGTTTGCCTTCGGGGTCGTATTGCTTTGCCAGGTGGTGGGCTCCTTGGTTCTCGAAGTCGGCTAGGAAAACACGAGATGTAAAAAATAGTGACTGAGGCGCAAAACCCACTTACTTTCACAAGTGACCGTCAAAAGGATGACACAGCTGGCCTTCTCAATGTAAGAAGATACCAAACCCTTGACAAGGTCAATATCGCCGGCCTTTCCGGTACTCCCGACACTTGCGATAAGACCAGGAAGGTCGACGAAAGACAGATCCGCTACGTCCTTCCCACTTATCTCAAGAGAGACGCAGTTTTTTGAGAAGGATAACTCAGCTTGCTCAGCAGTCTGATCGTCTAGCTCGTGCAGGAACTTCTGGGCGTTGATGCTGGGGTTGAGGATCGCCCTTTGGGCGCGCCTGATTCGATCTTCCACATCCGCCTTATCTGTGATGGGTGATCCAAAAGGAACATTTACCACATCACAGGGTTGGCCTGACGGGCCGGTGGTGATATGGAGTTTGACGAGGCACTTCCAGGCGTCTTCCGAGCGCGAGAGTTTGCACTCGGTGGGACACCTTCAATAGGGTCAGACGCGGCGTTTCCAAAAATAAAACGGGCATGTGCTCACCTGGTACACGTTCCAGCTGAGCGAGGGAGCGTAATACCCGAAATGGATTCAATGAGAGACGATTTGCCCGCACTCTGCGAACCAATGACGGCGATCATGGGCAGGTCCATGTCGGTCTGCACACTGGAATTTACATGATGTTGTCTCAACGAGTTCAATATCATTTCAAGGAGGGAAAGACTAACCCTGTCATGTGCAGACGGTTTATGAGGTCGAGCATCTTCCGACGATGTTGTGACAAGGTCGAGTCAGAGAGCCCGACACCACCGTCATCAGTCGGAGTAAGGCTACCACTGGAAGGTGAAGTCAACATTTCAAAAAACGAGGATGATCACGGTTTAAAATTCGAATCCCAGGAGGGTATGTGTGTACACACTGATCGATCAATTGGCCTTTTATACAAATTTTCGGCGCCAGCAACACACTCGGAAACTACGGACTAATAACACAAAGAAACAAAGCAAGGAAAGTTCTAGCGGCTGTCGGAAGGAGCTAATACGCTCCTGTCACAAAGCTGTGGTCCCACTCGCGATGCGGAGAACTTCTTATGATAAGAAAGAGCAGCACTGGCCTGAATCGGAAGACTGCCGTACAGATATGTCATGGGGTTAGAAACGAGGACATCCAGTGCAATGAGGACAAGGGATTTCACAAACAGAATTGTGATTGCGACAAGCTCGAGGACAAAAAACTCCAAAGAAGACAATGAATTTCAATGGTGATATCCACTCATGAAGTTGCAACGAGGGTGAACTTGACGACATATCAACAGTTGCCGCTCGCCCTTTACAATTAGGATCACGATAGTCTAAAAGAATATCAGAGCACTCACCTGCACAGCTCAACGTATCCCCACAGCCAAATGATGAGCATAGGCACCAACTCGGAGTCCAACTATTAGTCCCACGCACTCGATGGTTACTACTTACATCGTAATAGAGTACGTAAAGTGTATTTGAACCAAGTTTGAACTCGACGAGTTCTCCGCGGCTCTGAACGAATCGTCGATATCATATCATATCATATCATCAGTGACACATCGATACCAGCAGCTGTGAACAGCGTGCCCCGTCCAAGCGAGCGTCGCCGGGCAAACCGCCATATCTTTCCCGCCCACTGTGGGTCCGTATAGCCCTCAGAGGCTCTGTCGTTGTATCCTCAAACCTCGGATATGAAGAAGCAAGACAACTTACTCAAACGTCGCGGGAATTGCCGCTGCAGCATTGAACCATCGAAATCAATCAATAACCCAAGCTAGGGGAGACGCTCGCTATTCCAGTACTGTTTAGGTCTCTCCTGCCTTCGCCTATTTCTAGAGGGAAGTAAATGATTTGTGCACAACTGAGTCCCTTACAAATAGCCACCCGATCAGCTGCTATTGGCAGTGGGCACTCATGCACTCATGACCCTAAATGACCCTCTGATGTGGTAGTTCTAAGTTTACCCGGGGTTGGGGATAAGCAAACGTTTAGATTGAGCTGGGGCAGTAGTTGGCCACAAGACGGAATCTTTACCCCACAGCCACACCTGATTCCATATCATGATGCCGGTTCTTTCGTTCCGGCGGCAGATTCATTTCGAACACATACAGCAAGATTTGACGCATCAAATCTAGTACAGCAGCGTACAGCACAATTCTGGCGCATGATAATTGGATGATAAGACAGTGGGTCGATTTCGTACCCTATTCTTACCCCATGAAGTTACTGACAGAATTCATTTCATGGTCTCTCAACTTAGTCAGTGGATTTTGACTTATCTACAAGACGTGTTGCTTTAGAGTCGAGTCTTTTGGGGTCATAGACCCCATGTCGGATATAATTTCGTCATAAGCGGTCTATCTTTCGTTATTGCAAGGTGTGTTGTGCTACAGGATGCGTTCAAATAACCCCTGAGTAATCTAGGTGCTTGCTCGGACCCCGCGAATCGAAGCTTAAACGTTGAACGTTCGAACGCTTCTGGGTATGCGTCTTAACAATCAGCGGTGATGTCTCAACAATGCGAAGTCTCGGAGGAGCGATGTGCAGCATGCGGGTGTGTCATGTTATCTGTCGACACCCTTCTCAATGGCTCTTGCTCAGCTGGGTGAAGCCAAGCAAGACCGACAGCACGACTCTGGGTGTAGTACCAACGGTCCAAACCAAACCGTATCAACCTGACCCTTCCACCCCCGCAACGCAACCGTCAGATGTATAGCTACTACATATCCGAGAAGTGGCTTCATGAGACAGCTCTTTCCTTCCTCGCCAAGCCACTTCCTGAAAGCAAGGCCAGGACCAACGCCCTCGTAAACCCTAGCTACAGCTTCAAAAAAAACCTTCCACATTCATTCGCTGTCAGCGAGTCTAGCAATTCTACCTCCCAGACCAATAGTTCCAGCGGAATGCATGGCCGACGAATTCGTTCACGTGTTATACATCTTCAGCGACGAGCTGGACAGTTATCGTCGGCGCCTACTCAGGAACACGTTGATGAACTCACTATGTTCATGGGCAGGGAGCCGCAGTACTGGTGATTAGACAACGTGCCAGCAAGCTTTTACCTATAATGAATAATTGGATTCGCGGAGGAACCAATGGTGGCAGGGCTGGGTTGAGGGGCAAGGAGTCAATTTCGTCCCAATTCTTATGATAGAGTTATTGGCAGCATCTCATCTCTCAACTTGGTCAGCATTAGAGTGAACCTGGGAGGATCACGAAAACAGATCGCTTGCTCGGGCCGCAACCTAATGATCGGAGCTCGAACGCTCCTTCTAAGATATGTGACTTCACAATCAGCAGTGACAGTCCCTTGCATGTAGCATCCCTGCTATCAACATGATCGTATCAACTATCATTCACGCACGATATGCTCCCCGCCCCCAGTTACTTTCTCAGACCCACTTCCGCACAATGATGGGAGCAGCCGCACAGACACAGACCAAGCGCATCGCCAAAGAAGAAGGCACGATCGCGGACGTGTTCACGACACTAGGCCCCAGCACCGAAACCACCGCACTTCCAGCTCGGTTCGCTCAGCTGAAGAAGGACGTGCTCACCGATATGGGGGCCACCCACGCGAGCATCGTGCAGGCCTGGAAGCAGGTTCTGGCTGCTTTGGAAGGAAGGACAAAGGAGATTGTTAGGTTGGGGGGAGAGGTATATGCACCTGTTCAAGTACTTCTTTACATGACAGACATGAGAATAGGTCATTCCTCGTGTGTCGTTTACAGATGTTGAACGCGGCTTGTCCGATGCGCAGAAGGATCATATCAAGCAATCTGGTGTTGTCGTAGTCACGGGCGCGGTCCCAAAAGAGGTTTGTTCATTGTATCTACTGCGATATCAGTCAGATTTATTGACTCCTGGTATATATAGGAAGCACTACGATGGAAAGCGTTGGTGAAGGAATATATCGCTGCAAACCCCGTCAAAGGTCCATACATTCACTCACGCTTCTTTCGATGACCTGATGTCGTATCACAGGCTACCCAGCGAACGATATTCAGGTATACGAGCTCTACAACACTAAACCTCAAATCGCGGCGCGTACTCATCCAGCCATTCTTCGTACTCAACAAGAGCTCCTCCAGCTTTGGCACGACCCATCAAACAAGCACGTCGGCTTTAGTACCCCTATCAGTTACTTTGACCGCTTGCGCATTCGTACTCCCGGTGATAGATCGTTCACAGTTGGTCCTCATATCGATGGGGGAAGTGTAGAGCGCTGGGAGGATCCTACATTCCGTAGGGTCTTCCGCCGAATCTTAGAAGGCGGAGCGGGTTGGAGGTCACACAACCCATTTGACGTGTCCTGGCGTATGGACGCAAAGCAAGATTTATACAATGCACCGTTAGCTTTTCGTGCTCTCCATTATATACTTGTACGCTCACCAAGTCCGAAGGGGTCAATGTTCAGTTCTCCGTTGTTGGCAGGGGTGGACCTCACTCTCCACGACTGGCGTTGGGGAGGGTACACTTCGCGTACTTCCAATGGTCTCCCTGGCGACGGCGTATATCATGCTTCGTCCTTTCTTCCGTCCTGGTCCTGCGGGTGGCGAGTGGGAGCTGGACTTGGAAAGCACCTCATTCCCAGGGAGTGTACCAGGAAAGACGCAGGAGCTCAACGAAGAAACACACCCGCATTTGAGACTCGGCGAGACCATGACGAGTATTCCAGAGATTCAGCCTGGTGATCAAGTTTACTGTATGTGTGCCTCCTGTATTCTCTTTGCAATTTCACGTGTTGCATGTTCGCGCGGACAGGGCACTGCGACACCGTACACTCTGTTGAAAAAGTTCACAGTGGTCAAAAGGATTCGTCAGTTTTCTATATTCCTGCAGTGCCGCTTTCTGTGAAAAAGTGAGTTGTTCGTGGCTGATAGTTTAAGCTCAACGTAAAGTCTGCATTGCTCAGCGCATCGTACATTCGGGACCAGCGAGTTAATTTCGTGCACGGTCTTCCCGCTCCGTATGTCTTTCATCGCGAGTGACTCTCACGACGCTGACCTACTTAATGCCGGTAGGGACTTTCCCGGAGGCGCCGGTGAATCTACTTTCACAGGACGAGCTACGGCGCGAGATATCACCACTAGCGGAGGACGTCAGGCGTTGGGTCTCGAGCCGCTCGTGTCAAGAGGCATCGAGAACGACGAGCTTGTCAATGCAGCGAATCGTGTGTTGTTCGGTTGAGGGTGTTATGGTGTTGTATATCCTGAGCAGGTTCTATGTAAAATAAGTTGAATGTCGATCAATGTGCGAGTACGAGTACTTGGAAGCTTGAGCAGTCTAAGTCGGCTATCAATGGAACGTTGAGTGCGTGGAAATGCAGGCCGCCGAGGCATTGAGCGCCGGATGGGCGTCAGCTGAGCACGTTTTCGAGGCGACTGTCTACTCTTGCCATCAAATCCATGACAGACGACACCCAAGGCAACTAGTTACGTTTGCCATCAATTCCATGATTGACATGACACGACGCCAGATAGGGGTCAATGAAATTTCTACCTCGAGGCTCGCACGGCCACTTGAACTCACTCCCACACGTTTCCATCATCCCGAACGTCACCCTCTCCGTTCTCAATCATATAGTAACAATCACAAGTCCCGTTCCAGTGCCAAGTACAGTACCTTCGTCGTATCACCCGTGCCAGAGCAAATTCAGACCTCGCATGAGCCAACGCAAAGATGTACCTCCCATCATTCTCCACAGCACTCGCAGACTCGGCATTTCCGTTCAATTGGATTCACGACGCCATGCGTTTATTCGTCATGTATCTAGCCGCGTTCTTTGTCGCTAGTCCGCCGGCCATTGTGGCCCAGGGCAGTGGGGAATATCTCATCGGGCTTGGTGAGCACAGTCCAAGAGTGCTAGTACGCTACTGATAGTCTGCGTTGCAGGCATTGGAGATGTCACTGGGTATGTTCGCCACCTCCTTGCTGTCCACCTCTCATAATACCTCCCTCCATCAGCCCAGTGGTCGAGACAAACATGATGGTACGTCCCACATAATCTCTAACCAAATGTACCATCTAAGGAGCGCCTCAGGGTTATGCATTCCTACCACAAACTGACACAGGCCTCCACATGCGTCAGCGCAGTCGCGCATTCATCGTCGCCGACGCTTCCAATCCCACTGAACGTGTTCTTTTCATCAATTCTGGTGCGTCATTCATACCCAATTCATACCCTCGAACCTAACCCCACCCTCACAAACAGACATTTGCATGGGCGACACCGGCATCCGACGAACCCTTCTCTCCTCTCTCGAATCGCTCTACGGAGATCTCTACACAACTACTAATACCGCCCTTGTCGGAACCCATGCCCACAGTGGCGTCGGCGGCTACCTCGAGAACCTCCTCCCACAAGTCACTTCCCTCGGATACGTGAACGCAACCGCAGCCGCCATCGTCTCTGGTACTCTCAAAGCCATCGCAGACGCGCACAACTCACTCGTGCCGGGCAACCTGAAGCTTGGCAACACAACGCTTCTGAATGCGAACCGGAATCGGAGCCCCAGTGCGTATTTGGCGAATCCGGAGTCGGAGAGAGCGATGTATGAGGAGAATCAGGATACGACGGTTACGGTGTTGGGCTTTGAGAATACGAATGGAGATGCGACGGGATTGCTGAGCTTTTTCCCGGTGCATGGGACGAGCTTGTATGAGGTGCGTGAGTATTTCTATATGCTTGATTTTAGAATCTGAGGTGCGGTAGAACAACACTTTAGTGAGCGGTGATAACAAGGGCATGGCAGCGTGGATGTATGAATGTGAGTCTCCGTCCACCTACATTTGGCAAAGCTAATACTTCAGTAGCATACGTCGAGCCTTCCTCGATGCCTGGCAACAACTCCTTTGTTGCAGGCTTCGTTCAATGTGAGCCACCATTCCCACTTCCATCCTTCATGTTGAGACAAGTTACTTGAAGCCAACGTGGGCGATACAACCCCGAATACGTGAGCTTTCTGTTGCAGGTGATGATATCGACCTACTGACTTCATTTGCACCATATTTCACACATCAACAATGCGCATATATGCACCTGTCTCCTACGACACGTGCAATCCACCCTCTGGCCTTCATATATGCATATGCTCTACCGCACGCTACTCTACACGCGTCAATCCTCTCAATCTGATAGCCTGGGCGCCTACTGCGAATCACCTGGAGAACCATGGGATGGCCAAGCCTGCGAATTCGAGCACTCAACTTGCGGTAATCGGACCGAGGACTGTCACGGACGGTGAGTTTTTCCTTCTGTACTTGTCACTTTGTTCTTTGTTCTTTGTTCGTTCCTCACGTTCGACATCTTAAAACTGTCCCGGTCGAGCCAGCGAGTATGTTGTCGTCCCGCCCTTGATTGTGTTGTCCCATGGTCATGGCAAGAGGCAGTGTACTCGCTGCTCTTCCATCATTGCCTTTGATCCTTTGGTATTTCTGGCATCATGGCAATCCGCTGCATCGTTCATTCGCTTTCCATTGCATCATTACTTTTGTCGTTCGTGGCCCGCGTCAAATGCTGCTCCACGCTTTTTGCTCCGTCCAAAGGAACAGAAAGCAGGGAGCAGCAGTGGGATCACCTCTCATTTCTTGCACCAAAACATACTGACGTTTCTTCTCTTCATATACAGGGGCCCCGGCTTCCTCATCTCGGATTTCGAGTCCAATAGGATAATCGGGCAGGCACAGTTTGAAGCAACACGGACTGTGATGGAGGCGAACAACATGACCTCGGTGAGCGGGAGCGTGAAGAGCGTGCATGTGTATCTCGACATGTAAGCTGTATTCTATGCATGTCCCGTTGAAGTGGTGAGACTGATATGGTTGAAGGACGACTTATACGTTTACGTTGCCGAATGGGACACTTGCGAAGACATGCCCCGCTGCTCTTGGTGAGTACCCTCCCTTCTTCCACCACCACCACCTTCCTCCTGAGCTAACTCACTATAGGTTACTCTTTCGCGGGCGGAACCACGTAAGCCCATATCACTTAACCACTTCCTATCCCATAACCCATCCAACAGTGATGGCCCCGGCGCCTTCGACTTCGTCCAAGGAGACAACTCCTCCCAATCCCAAAACCCCTTCTGGGAAGTCGTCAAAAGATTCGTCACCCCAGCTCCGTCAGAAGAACAAATCGCTTGCCACTACCCCAAGCCTATACTACTGAACTCGGGATATAACCATCAGCCGTATGACTGGTCGCCCGGAACGGTGGACGTGCAGATGATGAGGGTGGGGCAATTCGTGATACTTGCGATGCCTGGGGAGTTGACGACTATGGCGGGGAGGAGGATGAGGTGGGTGTCTTCTCTTCTAAGCTTGAGTCTTGGCCATTGATAGATTTGTGTTCTTTGTGTAGGGACGCACTGAGGGCAAAGCTGATTGCGGAGGGTGTTCTGGACGAAAGGGCGTACGTGGTGATCGCGGGTCCTGCAAACACATACGGACACTACATCACGACGCGCGAGGAGTATGGTGTGCAGCGATACGAAGGTGCTAGTACGATATTTGGACCTGGTGAGTTGGTTCCCTGAGCTTGTTGCGGGAAATCGTGTTTTGACGGGTTGGGTTCCCAGCCACGCTCGAGGCGTATATCAACAAGTACAGCGAGCTCGTTCCGTACCTCGCGGAAAATGCCAGTGGGATGCCGACGTCTAATGCAGCTCCTCCGGAGCAGACGAGTAAGGCGATCTCGTTACAGGCGAGTCTGCCATCGCGCTGTATGGCGTATCGTTCAATGAATAACTCGTGGCTCACAGACCTCGGTGGTCGTTGACAATCCTCCTATTTTCAAACACTTTGGAGACGTCCTTGTTGATGTTGAGAGTAGCGCGTATTACGCGGGAGACACTGTAGCTGTGCGATTCGTCGGGGCTAACCCACGGGTAGGTCTTTCGCTCCCATCGCGAATGGATTCTTTCCTTTTATGTTCGTTCTGACCCAACCACAACACCAGAATAACCTGAGGCTAGAGGGGACATTCCTCACTGTGGACCAACAAGTGAACGGTGAATGGGTGGTAGTAAAGACAGATTCACATCCCTCGACGACGTACCAGTGGAATCGGACGAGCAAAGTACGTTTTCAAATGCAAGATATACATGTCCATTTATTGATGTCATTCCAGGTGCTTGGCACGAGTACGGTTGATGTTCGATGGTGAGTCTCCAAAGCGCGAGCTGTGCGGTTGGCTGATCACTTACACAGGACCATCGAGGATGGAACGCCGGCGGGAATATACCGAATAACATACTACGGTGATGCAAAGTCGCTCCTAGGTAGTATATCGGCGTTCACGGGTGATTCCTCGCCTTTTACTGTGGGATGAATCTACAGATCGGACTGTGGTGATGACTGGATTTTGTTATGGGACGCATTATGTTTTCCTGTATATTGGATCCATATTAATATTAGCAAGCTAGTGTACGCATGCACTTTTCAATTTACAGCATAGCCATGCTCCCCGTGAGCTTCTATGTATTGACTCCGTGCTGTCCACTCCTTGCGTTTTCCTGGCCTTCTCCTTACTCAACTAATGTGATCTAGCTCGTCGGCGCAAGGCGTACAAGCGCAGGGGCTGGCGTTCTACCATGATATAAGGACGAGGCTTCCAACAGTTTCCACAGAACAGCACTCCTCTCCAATCCCTCAGCCCTCAACCGACTACCTACTCCCACCACCAACATGACCGACGTTCTTGGTGTTCTTGTCATCGCCCGTAATGGTGACCGCACAGAGTACTACCAAGACCCCAAGACCTATGAGGGCGCCTACACCGAAAGCACTGCCCTCGGTGTTGTAAGTCACTAGTATGCGACTTGCAAGTTCCCTAGCTGATGTAGCCTGCACTACAGGCCGAGTCTCACCAGCTCGGAGCCTTCCTTCGCTCGACCTACATGTCCTCGTCTTCTCCTTCATACATCGCGGACATGAAAACCGACCTCGTGGACACCCATGAGGTCCACGTCCATGCCAAGGCTGGCGGTGAGGGTGGCGTGATCTTCGACTCCGCCATCGCCCTCCTCCAGGGTCTTTTCCCTCCAAACCCTTCCAACAAGATCGTCCTCGCTAACGAGACCACCGTCATTGCTCCCCTCGGCGGCTACCAGTACGTTCCCATCGAGACCATCGAGCCCGGTAACGACAGGACCCTTGAGCCTTGGACCGACTGCCCGGTAAGCAACCCAAACGTTCAAACCCGGGGAACTGCGAGCTCACCATACCCTGCAGGCTTTCCAGCAACACATCTCCCATGTTCACTCGTCTTCTGAGTTCAAGGCGACCGCAAAGGCTGCTGGTCCCTTCTTCGGTGCTGTCAGGGACTACGTTTTCGGCCGGCCCACTACTCTCGAGAACGCCGTAGGTTATACCTCTTATTCTTTGATGCAAATGTTGATTATTTCTGTGGTTTATTTAGTGGAACGTGTGTAGCCATCTAATTTGGATTACTGATGTCGGGCTGAACTTGTTCTAGATTTACGACTACGTCTCGACTGGAGTGTCTCACAACAAGACCTTTGCTCACCGCCTTCCCCCCACATTGGTTGAGCAGGCTCGTGGTTTTGCTGACTACCACGAGAACGCCATCTTCTCGGACAAGGATGTCGGTGGTATTGGTAACCGTGAGTCAATTTTGATTCACGCACGCTGTTCACCGTTAATCCTGTCATTGTTCAGTGGCTGGCCGCACGATCCTCCACACGGTCTTGGGCACCCTCCAACGCATTGCATTCAACGGCGACCCCCTGCAGTTCCTCCTCATCGAGACCTCCTACCAGCCTTTCATCTCCCTATTCCACATGTTTGAGATGATCAAGGAGGACCCTGAGCTTGCTGGTATCCGTGCGTATGATCTCACTTCAGTACATTCGGTCAATTAACGCAAGGACTGTAGCGAACTACGCTTCTGCTCTTGCCTTGGAGCTCCGTCGCGGACCTGCCCCTGAATACCGCGACTTCATCAGGATCAAGTTCAAGAATGGCACTAGCGGCGGCTTCGAGACCTACCACGCTTTCGGCTATAAATCTGATATTGCTGCAACTGAGTTCTTCTACAGGATCGAGGTACGCACCTACGCTAGTTTATTTATTTATTTGCTCTTCTTAGTGTCACTGTTCCAGAACTATGCTATTGCCAACCAGAAGCAATGGGCCGCTGCTTGCCACTCAAGTCTTCAGGATGACTTGCTCCACATTGACCCCCAGGACGCGAGCTCCAGCACTCTCTTTTCCATTCTGGCTGCTGTCTTCCTCCTCGGCATGTTCATCCTCTTCAAATTCGTCAAAAGCGCGCGTGCCAAGGTGCACAACAGCCGCATCCGTCTTGCTGACGACGAGGTGAGTCGGTCGCGCCTACCGCAGAGCCAGTACCCCAGTTATGGAACCCCCTTTCCAACGTCGGTCCTGGTCTCGTGCATTTGAGAATCGTGCTGACAAAATGATGTTTCTTCTTTCTTGTTCATCACAGAACGTCGTCGCTCAGCCCGCTTCCATGAGTGAGAAGCAGCGCCTTCCGTTGTAAACGCCGGTCTAGTAGGAGTCGGGAGGTTGAAAAATATCTTTGCTATATGCTTTAGCGGGGGGTGGGTCTCTTGTTTGATTAGGATTTGGACTGCATTGCATTGCTTCATAGACTCTTGCCACATTTTTTCTCCTTGTTTGCAATTCGACTGCTGTGTTGTGTAGTTTATTGTACTGGACTGGGTCCCTATAGCTATTGAAATACACGCATTTTCTCGGATCTTTGCATCAATCGCTACGACATTGTTGATGGGACTTGCAGATGACATAAGGTCAAGGTAAAGTTCGCAAAAATTCCCTGTATCGCTGCCAGGCTTTCCGATGGCCGAATCACTGCACTCTTTTATGGGTCCAACATTCAAATTTAAGTTTGAACCGGATGAAGACAATTTGAAGTGCTGAAATCTATCGTCGGATTCAGTATTACTCGCGAATTGTCCTGGGGGTTTTGATTCTGCTTGTAATTAAATCGACGGTCTTGTCCTCTTTGGCAATGTACTAATTCACTGAATACTCCGACTTCATCAAATTTCCTACATCAGCAAACTACAAATTTCTCCACAGACAACGCTATTTTAGACTATGAGGGACCCCTTTGGACAAGCATAAAAAATGCGCTTTGGGCTGACAAAACAGTCAACATATGAGTGAAAAAGTCACTTGCCCAGAAAATTTGAGTTTAATTTTCCCGTTACACAAGTCCAATTGCATCAGGCATAAGGACGGGTTGTTGGCTGAGAGGCACGGAGAAGCACAAGTTTGCTAGCTACCGCTATGGAGTTGCGTCTGTTCCGTGCGGACGCAGGTGAGAGTCTGTAGGTGGATGCTGGCAGGGCCGAGGTGGAGGCAGCCCAGAAGTTGTATCCTCCCGTGGATGCGGAGGCGTATGCGGACTAGTCGTTGGTGCTGTGGGTAGGCCTGTTCGTTAGAGGAACAGGGGTGCGATTGATTTGCATATCAAGAGAGAACATGGGTAAATGAGGTGAGAGGCGGGTTGATGTGGGTGTGAGCCCCGAATGGCCTCTAGTAGTCTGCCAGTGGAGTTTGGTTAGGGTTGCGATCAATTGCAATTGCAGATGCAATGGATTGAGAGCAGCAGCAGCAGCGATATTCCATGATGGACTCCGTGTCAGCGGTGGGCAGACACGGTACTCTTTACATAAACGGAATCTTCCATCTGGCACTTTCAAATCATCGAAGCAAGGTATCCTGACTCGTGTACGCCTCATGTGGTACACAGCATAATGATCCCCATTGCCCAATACTGAATCTAGGCATTTACCGAGCAGTGATTATAAGCCTGCGCTAACATCACCCGGTCTCATTGACCTTCCTCCATGGATCCTTCAAAGATAAGGGAGAAAATCGTTCGCTTTCGAATCCTCATTATAGGAAGAGCGAATGCAGGAAAAACTACCATCCTCCAGAAAGTTTGCAACACACGGGACTACCCAGAAATATATGACAGCGCTGGGGAAAAGGTGCGCATCACCATGCCACTGGTAGGAGGCTACTGACCCATTGACATTAGATCAATCCTGCAGTTTTGACGGCATCCAGAGAGGTGGTCTACTCTTTCAGTGGTTGGCGACATGAACTGATACATCCTCAGCGTGGAGAGCACGACATCGAGAATGAGATGGTGTTTCGACACAACCCAGGATTCGTCTTTCACGATTCACGCGGTTTTGAGGCAGGCGGGGAATCTGAATTCAACAAGGTGAAGGCATTCATCGCAGACCGTTCGAAGGAAAGAGATATAAAGAAGCGACTCCATGTCATATGGTAACTGATCGAGCTAGAGAAATGTGCCGACTCACTTCTTTGGCATATAGGTATTGCATCCCAATGGATGAAGCAAGCAGGTCTTTCACCGAAGGCGAAGCGAAATTTTTCTCCCAGTGCGACACCGGAAGTAGTAAGTGTTCACTTCTGACCATTGTTGAGTTCGACTGATGCACAGAATCACGATTCCCAAGTTCCTGTGATCGTTTTGTTCACTAAATTTGATGCCTTCTACGACATCGAATTCGCACAACTAAGAAGGAAAGGAACACCATGGAAAGATGCAAAAGAACTGGCCCCAAAACTAGCTGAGGAGTCATTTGCGAACGGGCCGCAATTGAATTTTTTCAAGGATGTTCGACGGCCACCAAAATGTCATGTATGCCTCCCTAGTAAGCCAATTGATGGTTAAGTTGTGATACATAATCATCGTTGATCCATTAGACATGAACTCAGATGATGCAGATTGTGGGCCACTCATAGGACGCACGGCTGAAACTCTGGATAGTAATGAAGTACTGACGCAATTATTCGTCTCAACCCAGCAGACCAACTTGGAGCTCTGCATGAAATATGCAGTTGAGAGGTGACTATCCATGGACTCATGTGCCCGCCATGACTGATATTGTCCAGAACACTCACGGAGCTTGTTGACTCTGCTCAGACAACCTCAGATGGAGATCATGGGGAAGCAATAGTGAGGTTGGGTACCTGGTTTCCACATCTTTGGGCGAGATGAATACACCTTCCCGCTTGAGCTATACTGATTGAAGTCATTATCCGACTTTCACAGGTTGTGAGTGTGTTTGATCCTCCTTCGAGCTTGAGCCATGCTGACCCAAGTCATTGCCCACTGTTTGCAGTTGGTGAGTGTCTTGATCCTCCTTCGAGCTTGAGCCATGCTGATCCAAGTCATTGCCCACCGTTCGCAGGACGTGAGTGTCTTGATCCTCCTTCGAGCTCGAGCCATGCTGATCCAGGTCGTTGCCCACCGTTCACAGGACGTGAGTGTCTCAATCATACTTCGAGCTCGAGCCATGCTGATCCAAGTCATTGCCCACTGTTCGCAGTATGTGAGTGTTTTGATCCTCGAGCCTTGTTCACCAATGACACCATCGATGCATTGATAGGAAGTGAGTTTTTTTATGCTCCTTTGACCTCGGGCCATGCTGACTGAGGATGTCACTCATTGACAGAAAGTGAGCATATTGATCCTCGGCAGGGGTGGACGATCCCCAACTTTCCGTCGTGATTTTACCAGCTTGACAGCAATCAATGTACAGAGATGGCGTCCAGGATATGCTCTGTGGTATGTTCAATTGGTCACAGACTATACACACAATTCTCACCTTGTGAATGTGCCAGGCCTTTGGCTCATCACCATTGGAGGGCGTGATTCAGATCAGTTCTGGTGAATTTTCAGGCCACGTTGCAATGAACCTGCTTATTATTGATCATTTAGCGTTTGTCATCATTTTCGAACACTCTTTCTTCATTTTCGACCAGCGCCGCCATCTTCAGGACCAGCAAGAGTCTGTTCCCTCTTTTGATGTCGCTCTCGACCAGTACATGGCATCTCCGCATGTAGCTGCTATCAATGGGGCTGTGAGTGCAGCCGTCCATGCATATGAAGAAGCTGTGAGCGCTGCCTCCCGCACATATGAAAAAGATATTAGCGCTGTCTCCCACATATATGAAGAAGCTGTGAGCGCTGCTGGGAACTCGTCTACTTGGATGACGAAGTTACCCTTTGAACGCTTCAAGAGGAAGGCAAAGAAATCATTTGAACATTCTCAGGAGCAGGCGAAAAACTCTTTTGAATGCTCTAAGGTGTCTCAAAAGAAGAAGAAAGAATATTTGTGCTCTCAGGCGAAGGTGGAGCTAATCCAAACTGTTCTTCAAATCACTTTAAAGCATCGCCTGGGTACGTTGAACTGTCATGCTGTGGCAACAATCCCGCTGATCTGTTCGTCTTCAGCAAGACCTTGATGCTAGGCATTGCAACACAACAACAATGTTTCGGTTCGGAGTGGAGTTGAGGTGTCTCGGTGGTGAATGCGGGTGTCTTGAATGGTTTATCAAGGTAGTTTCAGGAGGTGAAGCTTTATGATATAGTTGTATGATCATGCAATATGGTGCTTTTTCTGGTGTGGCGTATAACGTGTGTGAAGCATGACGGTCACCCTCAGTCGAGACGGTAGCAAGACCTACTGAGCTAGATATACCTCCCAATTATCTGTGGTCCGATTTCATGCGCATGAAGGTTGGGTATGTCCTGCATACCATTCTGCTCCACAGTTTATCTCAACCTGCGACAATTTTTCGTTAAAAAGAATCCCGTTTATTGTCATTTCAGAGCTACACTCTATGTAGATACATGGAACGTTCCCGACAATGTCAGTGACTTCAACTGGTAGCTGATGAATAAGATCCCTGTTGGCGTATACCAGCCTTAGAACTCGACGGACTTCAAGCAGCGGACGCACCTTGAAATTTTTCGTTCTTTGAGGGACAACGTGCAGGTTACCATGGCTCTCGGTTATGGGGTGAATGTACTAATATCTCCAATGTCAAGCGTTTGCGCTCTGTGCACCCCAGGGCCCACGGTTAGAACCCCATCAGTCTCATTTTCACCAAACGATGATTTCATCGACGACGCCAGCGTGGAACAAAGGAAAACCCAACTTACATGATGACTGTATCAGGTCCGTGGAGAAATTTGCAGCGCTGGATGTTACCTATGCTATGGTCTCCAGTGGGACCTTATCATCGCTATGGCCTCTCCATGCGTGTCCTATAAACATATTGAATGTGGACTATAAGGAAATACTTGCTTGTCTGATAAGTCGAAAGACTGGGTCCTGTGTCTGTGAGCTTGCTGCGGCTGACGGCAATGGCGTCTATCGCTAAGTGTCGAGATCCTGGTGTGCAGTTCAAGACATTGGCGAAACTGTTGATCCTTCATTGGGTTTGGGTCATGGTGGCACAGGGAGTTCAAGAGCTATTGGCAGTCAGCGCATTAATTCGCAGTCGCGCCACGCTGGGATATCCCTCGCTGAAATTCTCGGGAAGGGAAGCATTGATCGTGACCGCCTTCGTGAGCCGGATGTGGAGGGATGGTCAAGTCTCCCTTATGAGATGAATATGGGAGCAGAGGATGAAAAAGCTGCACGGCGGGGAGACATAGCCGTTGGCATCATCCGACATAATACACCCAATCCACACGACATTTTTTCTCCCTCTGCCGTCCCTTCGGCGTATCGCGCTACAACGGCTGAAGCAGTGGGTATACGATATGCCCCTCCACCTGGTGTGTCCATATTCCCCACTTATAGGCAATGACGCGTGAGACGAGTGGGCCGGGTGGCCGGGACTTAGAACTTGGTCGCTTGCGCTGAAGTTTGTTGTAGAGTTGTAATCGATGTTGACTTGTATGGTTGGTTGTGGGACGGTGCAGATGGATAAATTGGGTGGAGCAGCGGTAGTATGACATTATATCACTTCCCGGCACTTTCCAAACAACTGGCAGTGGCTTGACCAGGTAATCTCATGCACTCCAACCACGAGCAGTGTTCTCTGTGTTTGCTTGTCACCGTTCGTCGTACCGACTCACCGTCCCCCGACGGAGGGAGCTGACGGAGTGATTCGGAATGAATTTTATTCGCTGTCCAGGCCTCATTGATTCTTGATTGGTTTTGCATTCAACAATCTCTTGTAAGCTCACGATGACGATTACTTCCTTATTCGTCTATTTGACACACATTCGAATTCCTAGTCTGCTTCGAATACTTATAACGCGCGCTCACAGAACTCATACTCATTCTTCCTTTCCCCCCTATCCCGTTTTTGTATACCTCTTGCGAATCGATAACGCTGTCTCGTTCTATCCTGTGTCCGACTTCAGTGGTCTGTCCCTCGACGGGCTTTCACTTTTTCTGGACGTCTACATAGCTCATTTGAACAAACGAAAACACAATGCTGTAAAAAAAACCGAACCAAAGCGCACTTGTAACAAAGAAAAACACCATACAGCTACGATGAGAACTTGGGGGGAAAGCACAAGATTATACTGATAGTACAGACGGATGATAAAACGCAGTTACAAACTACGTGCGAACCACAGAACATGACTGACACAAGACCAATGCACGAGATGAAAGATAATACACGACTGTTACAAAAAAAGACGCCGTTCCCATCATGCGAGAGGGGAGGGCTTGTGTGTGCTTGTCGCCGCATTCACGATGCGGACCCACTCAGAGAGTGGGTGTGAGCGCGATCACGGCGCAAGCTGCCATACAACCCCCCAGGGCCGTATTACACGCAATCAGCACAGGAGGTGCTGCAGGGAGTGCAACCCCGAATGTAAATCCAGCGCCGGCGTAACAAGCGACGGCCAGGCCATTGCATCCTGTTCAAGAAGTCAAGTCGGCAACGCACAATGATGTGATTGGACCTTGCCTGTCTGGCAAATGCCGTAGGCAAGCGGACCAGCGAATACAGGAACTGCAGCAGCAGTGAGGAGTACGGTGATTGATTTCAAGTTCATCTTATGAACAGAGAGTGGTCAATGGTGGTGACTCGACTGAATGAGATGGTGGTTGGTACCAGAAGAGCCTGTTGGACTGGGTGTTTTTACCCAACTATATGGGTAAGTGAAATGAGATCGTAGCTCCGTTCTAAAATATAATTATGTCGCCTCGCGGTTTACGGCATGAAATTAGGCAAAGCGACCCCGCTTAGCGTTAGCGGGGGTCACCAGCAAGGTGATACACATGGTGGTGTCCCAGGGTGTCCCCCATAAATAGTGTCCTCTAATTCCATTACCTTCTATTGCCTTCCATTGCTTCATTTCTGACTTTGAATGGCATTGGTCGTGGCATGTCGATTACAACGGTGCTTCGTGCTGGGAGTTGTCGAGCTGGTGATGGCCGGGTCCAGATCCCTACCGAAGTCCGCTTTGAAGTTCATACAATAGCAAATTCGGTGCGTGGTTCGATGAGCCATAGGGATTTTCGAATGGCTGGCCTGTTGAAACCACTTGGTGTGAGAATGGATGTCATTGTAAATCTTCCAAAATAGGAAGTCGCTGATCATGAGCGCTTGTTTGAATCCAAAGCCTTTGCCAAACAATCGCACGTTCAATTGTAACATTTCCGCCGAGATTTCGAACGAATCACAAGATACCGATAACACGAGATGAAAAAGAAGTACAGAGTCCAGGCACAGTCAGTCCGTGTCTAGCGTGAAATATAAACGGCGAGATAGACCCTCAGTTGCGTAAGGAGAAAGGGAAAGACAAGCGAGATTGAGTATACTATGTAAGAGCCCATGGTTGGTTTTCTGGTTCTGAGCTCCGCTAGTAAACCTGCGTCGTGTTGTCAAGTTACAACAAAGACGCCGTTCTCATCACGCAAGAGGGGGCCTGTGGGTTCTCGCCGCATTCTCGATTGCACTCACTCAGAGAGTGGGTGCAAGCGCGACCGCGGCACAAGCCGTCATACACCCTCCCAGGGCCACGTTGCATGCAATCAACACAGGAGGCGCTGCAGGCAGTGCGACCCCAAATGTGAACCCGGCGCCGGCGTAACAAGCGACAGCCAGGCCATTACATCCTATTCAACAAGTCGAGTCAGCGGCGGTGCACGTTAATGATGTGGTTGGACCTTACCTGTCTGACAAATAGCGTAGGCAAGCGGACCTGCGATCACAGCCCGAGGGACTGCAGCAGCAGTGAGGAGTAGGGCGATTGATTTGAAGTTCATATTGAACAGATAGTGGTAAACAGTGGTGATTCGATTGAATGAGAGAGTGGTTGGTATCAGATCTCTGTTGGTATATTTACCCCAAATTTACTCAACTTTATATAGGCATGGGTGACATGAGATCGTAGCTCCGTTTCAAAATAATGTTGCCTTGCGGTTTATGTGCTGCGTGATAAGTAAAATTGATAGGAGGTCCACCTTCTGATTTGCTTCATTTCTGACTTTGAATTGCATTCAGCCGCGACGATTGCAACGGCGCTCCGCGCAAGCGCCAAGTCTATGACTCCAGGACTGGAAGTTCGAAATTCTTCGAATTACGACTGCAAGGGTACTAATTAAAGTCTAAAAATCATTCCCCACTAGGCTGAAGAGGTCTCTTCAACGTCGTCAACCTTCGATAAACTTCTAATCTCGCTTCCAGATTCTAGTGCGGAGATCTAGTGTACCCCCGTATTTCAAACTCCGGGCGCTCCCCATGTCAAATGTGCCCTAGAACTTCTAGTAGAACGGATCAAGTGACTATCACCTTGTTAAGGAGGGTTCGGAAGATAAGGATAAGGATGGTTACGTTTGAAATTACACGCGTGACTCGTCCGCATCATAGTACTTGCGTTCGAGACTGTCAAAACGACAACGACAGTACTTCAGGTCACATCAATTACCTGTAATTGCAGAAGGGAGCTGCACATGATATCTTGGTCTCTTAGTGCCAGTCCGTTGTAGTGGGAGGCAGGCTATCATGTCATTTTAATGCATTAAAGCATGATAGGTACAAGACAAATGTATTGCATTAACCATTGTAACTATCAGCAACCTCTTACATAATATTACATAACATCTAAATGAAAATCAATTTTTGTTAATCCGAGACAGAATATAATCCTAGCTAAGCCTACTAACTAACCCCTAACCACTAACAACTAACCACTAACCCTCTAACCTCTAACCTCCAACAATCTAACATCTAACATCTAACAATCTAACCTCTAACCTCCTCTAACCCCCTCTAACTAAGATTAATAATTATCATAAATTAATTCATTAGCCATTACAATTGTTAATGCAATACTTGTATCTTGTAATTACAATAGTAATGCATTATTCCCAGGCTATCCTGTCTGGGAGGACAGTGCAGGGATTACGCGGAGATGGGATAGCGTGAGGATGGCACAGGAGCTAGAGCGAGGCAAGCATAGAGATCGGGAGCACAGTGCAGGAGGCAGAGGTCAGGGGTCTTAAGAGGTTCGGGGTCCTGAAAGTACACGCACGCACGCACACACATGTTCTAGAGATTCAGCAGCAACACACTGTTGGAAATCCGAATTCGTCATACCTATAGTTTTGATTGCCTAATCCTACGAAACATGGAGTACGCGTGTTAGTAGAATCAAACCTTGCTTCTGACCGTCGTCGTCCTCACTCGGACAGCCCGTTTTCTTATGCACACATCAGCAAAACACTCTTTTTCCCACCACCAAAAAATGGCTGGTCACAGCTTGGTCCCTTCTGTACAGAGCTGTGCAGAGCCCACAGAGGCAAAGTGTTTTGCTGATGCACACCAGTGGTTTTCCCTTCCTCTCTCTCGAGCAAGGCTGGCGGGTTCACCGTATCGGTATGACCTACCTTCGGGAATATTCATCAGCCATAGAAGTCCGATATATCTCTGAGCAGAATCTGACTATAGGTTTGTTGGTCTATGCGTTGCTGTCGGTTTTCGATGCTTACCAGAAAGAAATCAGAAATGTTGATAACCAGTGACTTCTGATTTGTAAAAATAGTCGCGAGGGAAGGTGGGGTTGTTTGGGCTAAAACCCGCACGGTTTTCGACCCGAAGTATCGTTTCGAACCTGCGCAATAGAGTCTAGGACGAACTTCCGTGAGTGCGGGTGGGCCTAAGCAGCTCTCGGTCGAGAATCTCCATAATATTCTGCCGTCGAAAGCGTCGGGTAAAGAATCCAATCATGTGCAAAGTAATCAATTTCGTGAGTTTACTAAGAATGACAACGAGAAAATATGACCTTTTCAACGAGACGCATATTGCTAAAGGGAGTGGTGGGCGGCTGCGACGAGAGAGTGAAGTCGAGCAGTAGAGAAGTTGCGAGTACTTACATAGTGGCGCGGCGTAGTATGAGCAAGAAAGCGAAAGGCTGCCACGTAGACTTCATTCTACGTTCGTTCTCGTGCTTCGTACTTAATTACGTAGAATATAAAAGAAAAGCGTCCGAGTCTGCAGCTGGCACATGCTTTGCCCAATTTGAATATGGTCACATTCCGTTGTTTGACGGTCGGAGTTTGGTTTGCATCTTCTTGCTAGCGGAACGTTGCATGTGGAATCCGCGTTCCTACCGCGGTACATTAATGTTGACGAGTCCGACAGACCGGGGAGTTGCGAAGTCAAGATCTGCAGGACTGAAGTAGTAGATTCCATAGCGGTACATAGGTTTAGCAATTGAACTTCATCAAAGGCCCAACCAAGTGTCAAGAAAAAGGAATAAAACATACTTGCCCACTGGCTGGATTGAACAACCGACCTCACCATTACGAGTGGCGCGCTCTACCACTGAGCTAAACGGGCTTAATAACACATTTGAATCCAAAATATACGATGAAATTAGCTTCACTCTCCGCGAATTAGGCAAGAAGCGCTCGTCATAGCTTGTCATGCGTTTACTATTGATAGTCGTCGCTAAGACTCCCCACCTCATTTAAGCTCACTAGTAGTTGCGATGGGCGAGCAGGTCCGGAGTAATATCGTAATGTATTGCTGGACGGGCCCCCGCGAGGTGCAGTTGCCAAAACACAGTGCACACGTATCGAATCCTGATTCCTCAGGCGGATCCCGCGGCGTGAAACGATTCACTGATCCTCTTGCAATTTGAATTTTCGTTACTTTTAGTCACGCGTCCGTCACATTCTACGCTGCAAAAAGCGTGACTGCCGACTCTTCGGAGTGCCGATTCCACGGGGACATGATAGTACCATGCTGTACCAAGTTCAAGTTGCTCTACCAACCGATGGGGGAGAAGACACATGAACAGCACAGGGTCGGAGTTTCGACTCTACGTTTTATATGTGATGGATTCTCCAAGGACCTTTGGACGTCGCCCAATTTTTTTCAATGCCTGATACGTCACACTTTCTTAACCTCCCTGACGATGTGCTTGCATATCTGCTCGACCTGACACCTATGGGTGACATGGAGAGTGTCTCTAAGGTAGCTACCGTCACGTCTCCCCGTCTGTACGCATCGGACTGACCCTTTCGCAGACGTGTAAACAACTCGAAACTATTTGTGGACTAGTTCGCGCCCCATACTTGTATGAGCTCAATCAAGAAGGTCTGGAGTACAATGCTGCGTCCGCATCACCGACCGTGTCCTTTTCGCAGGCGCTGGCTTCCCTCAGGTGCAGGGAAAACAGGTGGAGGACAATGCGTCCATTAGCTTCGTCCTGCCGTTCAACCTTGAATAAGAGCCACTTCACTAGCTACTTTCAAAATATAGCTTTGTATGTATCTAGACAGGTAGCATCAACTGTTATCCATGGGGACACGGTGGAACATTCAACTTACCAGGGCCAAATCGACGAGGTTACTCGATTACATGCCGCTGATGTACTGCAGGACCTTCTTGTTCTCCTACGGATGCACATTGGGTCAGTGGTTGTCCTCCCACGTTAATGTCTGCAATTGAATAGTATCGACGTACCCTTTTTCAGATCAGGATTATCATATCTCTGCTTCCTCTCCTTGAGAGGGATGTCTCCGCATTCAGCAGCTGCTAGTGCGAAACGTGTTCTCCTCACCGGCATCAGTCCCATAGCATATTTCTCTGCTCCGCTCCATGCCCATGGTGTAAGAATACTTGGTCCCTGGTGCGCTCTACTCACAACGAATCCGTCATCAAAGCGGCTGGAAGCACCAGTCAACACACTCTTGCTTTGCAACTGGAAAACCAATGCATTATTCAAATTGGTATGCACATGTCTTCCATCCCTTAAAATAAAGTACATAAATTGACCAAAAATGGCATACATCAGGCGGGGATTCATCCCGACAAAATCGACGATTTTAATTATATAAATTCTCGTACACTTGCCGTCATTCATAGAGCCTCAAGTCCGCCTCAACTAATACTCCGCCTTTACGACGTCACTTTACCAAATCACCTCTCTTCATCTGGTTGCGTAAGACTCCACTCGTCTTTACGTTTACCCCGTATCGAGGACCAGGTATCCATATCTCTCAGTCGTATGATGCTACCGAGAGCGTTGCAGGAGCAGGTTCTCCAGTCCGATCAGTGCCCTGTGGAAGTATTTTCTCCGAATAGCGGAATCATGGCCCTGTCGATACCCCTTGCAATGGGTGTCGAGAAGGCTCAATTAGAAATCGCCATCGACGTGGCAATGTTGCTTTCCATCGCCCGTGCCAACGACATTTCTGACTGCACGATGCCCTGGAGCGAGTGGGGTCCCAAGATTTCGCGTGTTTTCTTGATCAAAGCAGAAGGCGATGTAGAACCCCTGCAGGACGTGGAAGGCTATAGGATAGCTTTTTCCACGAACGTAGACTGCAGTGATAGCCGAACTCGCATTTCCGAGGATCATCCTCGTCCTGCAGCTTTTATTCTAGACTTCAATCCTGCGAGTATCCGATGGGCTCGACAGGAGGAGAAGGCAGGTCGTGGACTACGCGGTGCTTTGGTAACAGAGCCGAGCGTTTTGCGACCAGGACGCCTGCTTGCTGAGGAAGCAGTCAGCTCTCTACCTTATACCCGAACTATGCTCGAGGGATATACACCCCAACACCAAATTCGGCTTTCGCGAGATGAAGTCGTCTATCCTGTAAGTTCATGCGCATACCTTGCGTCTTTGTCCCGCTGGCTTATGCTACGTTTTTCTTAGGCCAATCCGGCGCAAGGATCTCCACTGCATAATGTTTACAGCTTTGCGTAGAATGATGCTGGAATCGCTCTTTGGCGACATAAAACATCACGACTGGCATTTAGTCGCTCTCACTCATAACATCGTACTCTCATACTGGAGACTTTAAAGTACTTGGTATCAATCGCTACATAATACTTACACGTAGTAATTTATCTAAGTACCGCAACGAAACGTCCGATTTGCCTGCTCCCTGCAGAGTACACAGCAAGTATTTATTACAGCCTTTCTCGTGCTAGACACCACTGCTAGTTGATACGTGTATACGATCTTGAAAGACAATTGAAGCCATGCTGATTCCTGCATCGGATTCAGCCGCGAGCTTAGCGTGATTTTCTCGAACGCTAAGGATGAGGTGTGGGCCCAGGACAAACATCTGGATGAGCGAGAAAATTTCAAAAACGCCTAGATAAATCTGGGTTCCCAGGGAATACACGTCCTGTAGAAATCATGAATCGTGGTTGCAGGCAGAGGTCAGTGAAAGATCGGCATACCGAGGAGATTGTTGGAGACAAATAAATGAGGTTGAAGCAAGAAATAGCAAGAAAGCTAGGACGTAGAAAGCCTCAGCGGAAAAAGATGACTGCGCTCATATCATGAGCCCACCTCGCAAAGTAAACCACGTGAGTTTTCATTAACTCCGTGACAGAGTCCCCGATAGTTATCCACGTTGTCGATGGTCGTTGCAGATCACGGAAGTGTTTGACGGCAATCCAAACTACGAGACACAGTGCGAAGACTTCCCATATGGTGGTGAGTATCCAACTCATGGAAACAGGAAGTAGGATATCTTCCTCAATGTCAGCAGTGCACTGATAAGTGCCGGAGAGAATGAGTTCCTCTGGGATTGATCAATGAGCTAGACACATATAAGACTTTCCATAATTATAGCTTACCCTCTGTAATATGATTCAACGTTATTGCGGTGATCACTCCATTGGTGATATTGACCGCCAGGAACACGACAACGAGAAAAGTCAGTAAACGTCTGGATTGCTGATACATGGCATGTAACCGAGCAATCATTATGACTTGCATTATGTTTCAGTATGATTGAGGTATTACAGTTGCCTAGCTCACCGCCCAGTATTGCAAATACGACGACATCTGTCCAATTTGTTGCAAGGTACATAATATGGCCTGGAAAATCCAGAAGTGAGCGATCAACCTCGTAGGATCACACGCTCCAAACATACTCACAGCTGCGACAGTCATTGTATTGAAGCAACAAGCTCGTCAAGAATCTGACTCACCCCTACATGGAAGTGCGGTTGATTGGATGACAGTGGCAAGAATCAGTGCAAAATACTCACTGTATCAGTCACTGGGATTGTTAAAATACTGACTGTATGCCGCCCGTTAGAAGAAACAAATAATACATGTAAGGAGACGTAGTACACATAATGTTAAGGCTAAATGAAATACTGATCAGTAGAGCACCCATTGCTTAGCCTTCCAAACGTACACAGCATATAATATTCCAAGATAGCGCAACTAGGATGTGATTTTTAAGTCAGCACAACTTGCCAATCACATTTATAATGCAAACTACATACACAGAGATACAGAACGGTCATAAGGGACCAGCGTTGCCTCTGCAACAAATTAATTGTGTTTTCATGTTGTTCTTCGGACTCTGCTCACCCAGAGCAGTTCGACCTATAAACCCATTCTTAGCACGCTGGCAGCTCCGGTAACGACATCACCCACCTCTTGTCCAAGTGTTAGTGCTGTGGAAATACCATCAATTGAATGTCAGCTACTCTTTAATGCTTTTATACTCACCCCAATCGTACACCACCCCAGCAGAGGCGGCAACTGGAAAACCGCAACCAAGGTTAGATCGAGACATCATCCGAATAACTCTCCACGAACCTGCAAAATAGCTGGCAATGCGACTCGAATTGATAAGTGGCCACCAGCTGGGATCATTGGAGACTAGTGTCATACTATTCGAGGATAGGTGTGGGGGAGCGGCAAACTTGGTGGACATATGACGATGGTGTTCGTGCTAAATACCCGCAGTCCAGCGCTTGTATCGCCGAAATCAGCATCATAAGGATGATACCCGTTCTCACCGAAGTATGGTTGTACAAAGTCGAGTACAAAGGGGGAATCAAACCAGTGCCATACGCACTACAATTATTTGGGGTTCTAGTTGCGAACCTGCAAAGCGGTCACACGCGCGGAACGCCCGACCCTTTGAACACCGTAAAAGATCGAAGAACTGTTCGTAATGTCAATAATTTGTTCAAGTTAATGGCATTCTCTAGATCTTCTTGCTACATTTGCATCATAGAAGGACTTTCATCAGTGAGATCATGTGGTTCATTGATTGTACACAGGCCTAGCGTGATGCAGTAACCACCGAAACAGCCTTCGACAAACTGCCATCCCAATACAAGGAATTCTCGATGAGGCCATTGGCACTCTCCGCCTGGCTGGCTCGGGGTCGGGAAGCGTAACAGCTCTTCCACGGTCACTCATCAAGGTCACAATTCATATGAAACCAGAATAGCCAGCCATGAAAAATAACGGAGAGCCAACGGATCACTCGCCTGTCTCTCCCGAGCTGTCAACAACCCCCTTCAACCACATCTCTCGGTCCCTGATCTTCCTGCTCGTCAGGATAAGTAGGTTAGCTCAGGCGTGTCTCCTGCGAGTTGCGAGGTTCTACCTCGGTTATCGGACTATAATGTCACAAGGATGCCGAAAACATGGTAAGGGCGGTGCAACTGTGATGAGTTGAAACCAACACAAGACGCAGCACTACACTAGATCCATGATGCCGCAGTTGATGCAATGTTCAGATTGAGTAACGTTGAGTGTTGATGCGCATTGCCGACGTCGTATCGTATATCTATATCAGCGCCGAGCGGCCTGGTTGGAATTTGCACAGCCACATCCTGATTGATTCCCATCAAAAAAATACAGGAACTTTGTGGGCGCTCTTGTGCAGTAGCACGAACGAGAAAAAATGATTGCTTGATTGCAAGCAGATGGTTTTTCGGGCGGAAGCCCCGAAGGAGCAACCCGGCCCCGATAATGGCCCCAACCTGTACAGAAGTGAGTCGAGGTGAGCTGCGAGGGCGGGTGGGCAACCTTGCAGCCTCGGACCCAGCAGGTTCGGGTACCAACCACCCGCGCCCCAGTAGTAGACTAGTAGTAGGGATGTGACTATGTAGCTAAGTAACTTGGATATGAAAAATTTTAATGTAGGCTGCGAAGGAAAAGGGAGTAGAGGGTGGGGAAAAACCGAAGGCGGCAGGCTGCAGACAGGGCACCAGAGCTTGCTGAAGTGTATAGCCTGGGCGCTGTGGTAGGCGGAAAAGAGAAGCCACACACTGCACAGCCACTGCACGAAGTCTTTATTTTTCTAACCCTACACTCGTACCTCGCTTCGGGGTAGAATTTCAAGGAACGAGTCATTATGATACTTTCAGCTTGGCCTTCTGCAGTGTTGTTCTGCCTAATCCGTGATAATCTGACTTGTCCATACTACATAATACAATACACAAAGTGCATTCGCTGTCTTCCCCGATGGTGGTCGCATTATGGGCTTAGCAGACAACATGGTTTGTCCGGTGGGGTCTTGCCAAAGCTTGAAGGTATCGTGTTGAAGACGAACATGGTGAGGTGTCACCACAAGGTGCGCCGAGCAGTGGCGATATCACGAGACGGGCGATTGATGACGGCGAGAAGCTGATTACCTGGGATGGTTTGAAATACTGGAATGGGGAGGGGAGGGGGCCTAGGCACGAGGCACGCTGTAGTGGCTTGCTATCTTTTATGCTTTCTTTGCTTCTTCGGTTTCGGACCCCAGTGGTTGGGGCACAATGAAGAAGGACGTACCTTCTTGTCCCGCATTGCAGCAACTTCGACAACATGAGGACTGCAACGAGTATAGGTAGTTTGCCTTGGGTGTTGCGGGAGTTCTATTTCTTCATGATGGGTGAAGAACGGAGGAGGAAGAATAAGCGACCGACGAGTGCATCTGGACGTGAAACCGAAGGTGTTGGGGGTTGTTGAGGTTCGGTTGCTGAGCTAGTGTTGAGTCAAGAGCTGGGCAAGAGTGAGGACAGGCGACAGAGGAGTACATGTGAATATAACCTTGAAGGCGTGCGGGGTTCTTGAAGTGCATTTGCTTCATCGTCGTCGGGTCGAGAGCGATTGATGAGTGAGGACAAGAGCTTCCTTGCAGATGGTGTGAATGTCCCATACATATGCAGTTTTGTCAAAGCAAGACTAGCAACTTTCCATCAGGAGAAAAGGCTGAACAGTCCACGACATCTCCTTGTGGGATGGGTGGTCTGATTGGGAGGTTAGTGTTGAGATTCCACAGACGCGTTGAGCCATCCCGTGATACACTTGCAAGGAGATGAAGACAAGGTGATGGCGCGGACCCATTTGGTGAGAATGGCGATCCGGTGCCAAGTGACGGTGTCGAATATGCAAATCGAGCCATTTCATTTCTCCCACTTCCGAGTCTAAACCGTCCGATCATCGATCAATCCGATGATCATGTTTGGCGGCCTGAGTGTGGAGAGCAGCTTTGCATCCCAGAATTTTACTGCGCTCTCATCTTGGCCGCCTGTCGAGTCGGCGGAATACATCACATCCCACACCCACTTGTACCCAGTGGAGCGGTGTATCCGCGACTGTGTGCCTGCGTATCGCGAGCAAGGCAAGAAGTGGTGGAGAGCACTACGCTACGACAAAGCCCGAAGGACACTCAGTAGCTGACTAAACTAGTACGGTGCTACCAAGGTTCTGCCACTACATATAAGCCTGAAGGAGAGAAGATTTGACCAGCCAGAATCGAGCCAGAATCGAAGCTAAAAGAAGCCAACCGGGTCTCCGTTACCGTTTATAACCTTGTTGTATACGGTATGGTCTCAAGAGGTAGTGGAATTTGCTCTGGGACTTCAGGTTCATCCATGCCTGACAACGGTTGGTGTACACGCTCAGCGACTTTGTTTACAGACATCCGTTTCCAAATGCAGCCAAATGTAAACAAGGGACTTCGAAATCCGACTGATTTTGTTCGATTTGTGATTTTGAGAAAATAACTTAATAGTTTTACTTTCCTGTTTCTGTGTGGCAGAATTTTTTGTCCTGTGCGTCCCGTCGTATACGACGGGTAACTATGATAGCAACGCAACTGTCAAAAGGTTACATCCAGTTAGTAGGTCCCTTTCCCTGCAACAACACTAGTGCATTGTAACACAGCCAATCACCCTAGTGCATGAGATAAAAACAAGCATCTATCGCAATGTCATATCAGTGTTGCCCACTTCTCCTACAAGCTCCATTTACCGTTCGTGGGCTTTCCCTTGAGGTACGTCTGGCACATGGATTCGAATAAACATAACTCATGAATCGTTGCGTTATCCAGGATCCCCTATTCTATCTCAACTTAGGTTGCACAGGTGCACCTGAGCCTTTCATTCGTTATTTTCTTTGCGCCTTTTCGTGCGCTGTTCCCGCCTTGGAAATCGCACAATGCAGATCACAACGATTCTCGGTTTTCTCTTTGCAATCATTCCTTTCAGTTTCGCTAACACGCAAGGGTATCACTGGGGCAGACGTCGCCAAGAAGTTGCCATACGCGCCCGGGGTGATGTGGATGTCGTTAAGCGTTCCTTCGATGATGCTCGGTTCACCTTCTATGATGTCGGCCTGTGAGTCCCATCGACGGTGCCTTGTTTGAAAATTGTTCATCACTTCCTTTTTTCAAAGGGGTGCCTGCGGAGAATACAATGTTGCCAGTGACTTTGTCTGTATCGAAAGTTAAGCTATCTAGATGACGTCCTCTTCTTATGCCATATGTCATTTCTAGATCGTGGCGCTAAACGCCGATCAATACGGCAGTGGATATCCTGGTCCAGAGTGCTTCTTATCAATTACAATTTCTTATGGGGGGAAAACAGCCCAGGCTGTTATCATGGATGAGGTCTGTATTCAACTACAATATTCAATGCTGTGTCCTTACCCAAGACGGCTAGTGTGTGGGATGCCCTTATGGTGGACTCGACTTCTCTCGCGGTCTTTTCGACTACTTTGCGTCCGAGTCAGAAGGTGTGATCTACGGGTCATGGTCGTTCAATACCTAGTGTTGTTGGCAGAACTCGGGAGTTTTGCCAACCGGTTTGGCAAAACTGGTTGTGCCTGGCGAACGGCAGAATTCACGCGAAGGGTCGCGGAGATGTAAATTATATATTATATCTGATAACAGCGTTTGAATCCAAAAAGAACATGAAAACCATTGTCCCTAAAAAGTTAGATGGTGCACGCTGGAGGACGCCCCCTCGCGTCACTGGTCAATTGAACGACAGTTTCGAGTGTCTGGAACGAGTTGAGAATAACTCAAACCATTACTACTCGGAAACGCAAACATTGCAGCGACGATAACTCATCAGGCGCTCGAATCCAGGGCCGTGACAACAGCCTACCAAACCATCTTATCAAGCGCTGTACAAATGCCACTGCTCCTCTGTGCCAACAGCGCGCCTGTTTGTCCTTGGAAAGGCAGGCAACCCGCTGATGAATCACACGTCAATAGCGGAAGCACTACTACGTCTACGAGCTGGACCCCCCACTACCACCTCGGTCGTGTCAGTCCATGACAACCAATACAGTTGGTTTAGCTGGGTTTATGAGTGTACCGCTACATACAGTCTCCGCACACTCTACAGGTGAAAACAGAACAGAAGCCTGAGGCACCAAACACTTATGCATAACATCATGTTCATTGGTTAGTATCTCATGGGATCGCCAATCATAGCAGGCGTATGGTGAGCCATATCGCTCGGCCTCGTTCCTCGGCCAGCCGACATGCTCACCGCGACAAGAGGCAGTCTGAGATTCATGCACTGCAAGTGCGCCCAGTGTCTATTCACAATACTAGCTTTCCAGTAGACCATGCTTTTGGCGTCGGTCTAGGATCACAGGGAAGCTTTTGGCACCCTTTCGCACTTCAACTTTTGACAGCAGTGGCTCAGCTACAGCGTCGACTGAAATGATATTGGAAGGACGTTACATACAGTGTTTGGTTGACAACTTGACATGTGAGATCTTGAGACGTGACAGACAAGGAAGGTAAGTACAAGTGTTACAGACTGTCGAAGATTTTCCTACACAGGTGAAATGGTACTGACAGAACCCTCTCCCACTAACGTGGGAGTCGGGGACTACATACTATACACAAATATTCACAAAGAAAATGTTGGAAGGTGGTTATGCATTCACCACCGCGTCGTAGATTTGCACATGGTGCGTCGCCATACTCTCGCTACAGCCGGCTCATAATCCTGCGGGAATGACACCGAGTGAGGCTTTGTGAAACTGGGGAGAGATAGGCACTTACCCCGTCCCATATAGGATCATCATAGCCATCTTCATCAAGGGGCTCCCAGCCTGGATATCCATCTATCCAGCTACGTTGCGAATCAGCAAGTGTGATAAACCTGTCAAATACCACAGGGGCAACATACAATTTATCACCTGGTTCAGGGTCTGGTGTAGGCATATCGCGCATATAACGTCGGATCAACGGGAGCTTTTGTTTCGCGGCGAAGAGTGGTGAAACAAAGCTATCCTCGTCGGTGCCCTGACGGAGGAAATCCGAGTCCGAGTTGGACCACCATTCAAGGTCGAAGCCAACCTTCGACGGAAGAAGTGCCACAGAGACAATCTCATCAACTTGATTGTGGAGATGAGCACGAGTCGTGTATTAGAACAGAAAGAACATACGTTTACTTGACAGATAAATAGACCACGCGCGGCACTTGTAGACTGATGGAACGATGTACAGGCCTTTGAGTTCTGGTATTCTGTATAGCACGTCGAGGACTTTGTTAAGTGGAACGTGATACAGACGGGGCTTGTGCACGACGAGCACGGCACTTCGCTTGCCCGGGTGGAACTTGAAATTCATCTTGAATGAAGCTTTGTTGAAGTTCTCTTTCTTGCTAGCAGATAGTTAGGACAACGATCCAACAAGCTCCTCTCAGTTGCACTCACGCATCCACCCCTGGATCAAAAGGTTGCTTCCTTGCACCCGTGGAAGTGAAAATCTTATCCTGTTCTACTGGATCCAACTCTGGCGGATGATCCGACATTGTGAATCTCCCATCGACAGCATCGAGTAGGACTTGGAATTCCGGATCATAGATGTTGCCGAGGACGGTGAATCGCGTTGTATCAAGGTCAAAACGGCCGTACGATCCGACCTGCGCCCTTCAGTGAGCATGTCCATTCTACGTTAAACGGTTAATGCGATATCGCTTACCGTGATTGGGTCCTCTGGATCCCAGTTCGCCCAGAAGCCTGAGGTAGTTTGCCGCATGAGGTCGACATATTTCCGCTCTGCTCTCACCATGGTGGTGTGTTGTCAACTGGTGACGATAGTGGTCAGAAGGCAAGGCGTGGATCATGCCTGTGGATGGCTATACATCGATTAGCGCCAACGCCGTAATTTTGGTGTACAATTGCACGTGCACTGGCAGTCGCGCCACACTTGCTTCGGGATTAATATCTTCGAAATCCACCATCTAGTAGCGAGACAAGATTATATTAAAGGCCATATGCTCGTATCCGAGCTTGGCGTACAACCTGGATACGAGCAGATACTCCACCGCCGGATCCTACTATACGCATGCGCCTCGCGGTCACTCACTATTAGCAGCGGCGACCGCGTCATTCATACCCTTCGCGGATGTGCAACCGTGACACCCAAAGACATGCTTGCATACGAGCAAGAACTACCGGACACGCTGGTTGAACAATGCCTCTGATTTGGCCGGTTTCTAATTCCCGGGATGATACGAGTTCTCCTGTGACCTGGGGGAACCCGAACACATAAAACGAGCGTAGTATGTACTAGGGACTCAGTGGGGATTCCGGAATGTCCATCGGGAACATGAAACTCAAATAATTATATGATGTGAATAGCGAGCACAAAATATGTCGCATACGATGGATGGAGCATTCACACTACCTGTGCCTATCGAAACGGTGTAACAATACTAGGTACCTCGCAGAGGAACTCGGTTTCATGCCTGAGCAACGTTCAGGGTGATCTCATTCCGTATCACTGATTTCAATAACTGATGATCAAGGGAGTCAGCGACAGCACTGCGGCTGAGAGCTGCTGGCTTCCAAGAACAAGTAGAACGGACAGCTTGGTTGGGTGTTATTTATGTGCAACAATGTAAGGACCTTATGCCAGTGATAAGTTGGATGAATGAGTCGTCGATGCTACTCTCCCTCTTTTCGTCTCTTTAGCCTCCCTCTACTGTCACTGTAAACCGGTGTTCGATTTAGTCGATGAATAAATAGCTCTATATAACACTTACGCAAATGCACGGTTCTTTCTCTTCCTGCTCTCCTTCTTGCCTACATTTCGAGCCAATTTGCGTTTGGCAGCAGCTTCTGGGTTGGTGGTCGCCTGCCCGAAGTGATCAGCACCAGATGCATTATGAATAGAACACAACCCACCTTCGTGGCCCGCGCCACTCGTCTTTCTTGCTGAATGCTAGATGCACCCTGCCTGATGCGGTTGTACGTATTGGCAAAAATCGTCGTGCCAACTTTGTTCTGAAGCAAGTCGAGAAGTTCGGTGGCCGTAACTTTCAGCTCCTCTGTAATGCCATGAATATATGAACAAATTGAGAAGCGATATGCATACCCATTCCGGCATCCCGGATTGTATCGTCTTCCGTTATCCGATAGACAGGTGTAAGTATGTGCGGCAAGAACCGCTCGAGTTGACTGCCCTCTATGTGAGACGCCATTGCAGCAAAGAAGCGCAGAATAGACAAGGGAGCGAGCGACCAGGTTGTTTGATTCTGGACCAGAACAGTCAGAGGAAAATAGATACAATTGCGTCAACCGAACCCACAGAGGTATTGCCACGATTCCGCCGTACGATGTGGGCTGAGCGAGCTTGATACGACAGCTTGGAAAACAGCCAAGGTAGTAGATCTTGAGAGTGTTTTCCTCGGCTCATTTGCGTGGGTCGCTCCGCGGAATCGTCGCTCCCACCATCTGAGTCCGTCTCAGCTCTTTCGGCTGTGTCGTTGGTATTACTCCCGGAGGGCGAGGAAGAGGAGACAGCACAGAACAGTTTTCCGACGAAGAATAAGTTCTTCACAATCTGTAGACCAAGAGGTGCGTCGAGATTGGGGCTCTTTAACTGCGTGCATAACTTCTCTGCAATATCCTTCATCAACTCGAGGGTAAGATGCGAACTCTCGAGAGTCGGGGTGGGGCCGTAAAATGCGAAGAACACACCCAACAACCGGCAAGCTGCTGAACGTACCCAAGCGTGCGGAAAGAGGAGATATGGGACGACTTTGTCCTGGGTACTTTTCACCGCATCAAGCGTATGTTCAGGTAGGGTCTGCAGGAGCTTCGAAACAGCGAGCATTGCCTGGTATGGCGGTTGCCATTCCACGTCAACATCCATGTCTTCTCCATCGCCATCCAACCGGGTCAGCGATTGAATGCTGTCGTCCAAGATCTGTTGAACATCGGCGAACAGAGCTGCAGGCATGCGGGGAAGCTTCCCGCTGTAAAGAGTCGATGATGAGCCCGTATACTTGCACCGCAACTGCTCTAAGTTTTCCCTGTCCTTGTTGACTGGCCCACGCATGCAGATGACCAACAAATACTTTTCTCTCATCCTCTCCCAACCTTTTGACCAAGCTTTGAAGGACAGATGCAGAAGCTTCCCTGCAAGACTTATCCCCGTCGTTGGCAAGGCAGAGTACAAGGGCAACGAAAATCATCTCTGCGTGCTTTGCCAGCAACGTAGAGTCAAACTTGTTCACAAGTGCGCCTAAGAGCTCGAGAACACTTGAACGTCCTGACGCATGTTCATACGAAAGATTTCGGGCAAAGAAACCAAGTGTGGTCTGCAGTCTTCCAGAGCCTTGAGGATAGTCGAGGAGAAACTGAAGGAGAAGGGACCGAGCGGACTCGCGAGTCTGTGCCGCTTGTGACGTGACCAATATAGCAGAGACATCAGCCATAATGTCGTAGAGCTCAGGTACAATCAGTCGTCGGGCTACAATAGCTCTTAGTAACGCAAAAACGGTGCCCTGCCTGTCGGGGTCCTCGAGATAGGGTGAAACGAATTCGATCAGGAAGAGCAGATCTTTCTCTTTAACCTGAGCGGCTTCGCACTCTCGTAGTATACTTGCCAGAGCCTTGAGACCAGCCTGAGCAACTTCGGACTCCCCACTACCAGTTGAACGGACGATCGCGAGTATTTGACGGGCAATAACTGGGGCAGACGATGAGACTGACTTGAGTGGACATCGGAGGATGCTGGCCGAAGCCTTGAAAGAGGCAATAAGGACTGGTTCCGAGGATGAATAAAGAGCATTTCCGATGAGCTTTACGAGCGGATCCAAGCGATTGATGATCTGCTTATCCTGAAAGTCAAACCGAGAGCGTCGGAACGCAGTATTAAAGAGCTCCAAACCGAAGACGACGAAACTGCGGTGCCTGATTAGCGAAAGGATACGGTATATACATGATGAGGCTCACCGGAAGGAATTATTCGTATAATGGTCAGTGTCCGTGACGATTTGGCGTTGCCGCTGGACGATAGCATCAGGTTTTTTGGTAGACTTGCTCGCTTTGGGCTTTGGGGCTTCTTGCAAGAACTTGGCATTCTGACTGATCAGGGTGTGGCACAGAACCAATAATTCAGCAGGGGTGAGCCTTGCATTGCTATTGAGTCCACTGGCAATACGTCTGAGAACTTCGTCAACCTGCTGCAAGGTCTTCAAAGAACCCGTTGCTGCGACGATAGAGCGCAGCGGCAGGAGGAGCGCACTGACACGTTTGGGCGAAACGTATCGAGCTGTCAACCCGAAGCAATCGAGTCCTTTGGAAGAGCTGCTGCGTACTTCACGCATTTTTGTCCGGAAGTCTTCGTGCTGTACATCCTTTCCTGACTCTCCAAAAACCACTTCGGCCGGAAACATGGGCAATATCGGCGACACAATCATCCAGATCTTGAATTGCAGGGTCATTGCTGCCCTGCGCAGACGTGACGTGGGTAAGCACTGCGTGGAATACAAATGCTAGAACGTGTAGTTGCGGTCCACGTAGGAGTGCTGCGCGGAGCTCCCGCAACAGGACAGGTAAGTGAGGGGAACCCAGTGCGACAGCTATCCTGCAGATCGTATCTCGCACGAGATCGCGGGTGTCCTGCGACTTGCTACGCAATATTTGACTGAGGGCTGTCAGGAGCCTGCCCACTTGCAGATCTCGGGAGGCAGAAGGTAAATGCAAGGCGACCTTAGCAATACCCATCGATATCGGAATGCGAAGGGAGTCCTCTGTCTCGTCGCGATTAGAGAGGTAAGTCAAAAGCGAAGGCAGAAGGCGGGTATGAACAGCGTCGGCGATTTTTTTGGTGTCCCGTTTGTCAGCTGAAGGAATAGGTAGCGATTCGTCTACCAACCCCTCGTGATCGCTATTTGCGATGTCATCTGCGGACGTCTCGACTTGTTGCACAGCTTCTTCGACGGAAAAGTGAAAGTTTTCGAGGATCGCAACCAAAGTACGTACGTAAACCCGGACGCCTTCACTCTTGTCTTTTGACGCCCGAATGTACTTGTGCACGAGGGCCGAGTATGCACTCCACCCAAGGTGTTTCGCAATGCGCCCAGTCGAATTGATCGCTTCTGAAACGAGGAGATGATCGAGGGAGGCTGTTGGGACAATGTAATGCTCAACGAGCGGGAGGAAGACTTCAACCAGGGTTCTGCTGCGCATGAACCCCTCGTCACAGTACTCGGCAAGGCGTCTCAAAGCTCTTGTGCGACGATGAATCTGTATGTGATGGATATTGCTGAAGAAACTAGCTTCCTCGTCACCACCAGCGAGGAGCGGACGCATCTCCTGCAGGGAGGAGATTCTGTCGCATTTTGACACAGCGTACGCGATGACACCGAGCGACTCCGCACGGACAAGCTCATGCTTGGATTTCAAGGCGTTCTTCAATGCCGGAAGGGCAGTTCGCATGAGAAGCGCTTCGAATTCTAAATTTGATGGGTCGCATGTAAGGTCGATGAAGCGTCTGATTGTGAAAGCGGCATTATTGCGGATGGCCAGCTCGTCGGCGTCCTGCACAAAATAAAGCGCATTTGAAAGGACAGGAAGCCATTCACGGCATGATAGCGCAGCGTACTTCTGCTCATTGAGCAGCATGAATGCAGTTAACCGACGATTGAAGTCAGGTTCATCGATTCGCTTCGACGAGCAGGCGTTGAGTGATTCGAGCAGGCTTGCAAGCTCTTGAATACTCGGATTAATCACCGAGAGCTGATTGAAAGCTGAAGTGAGGGCGAGTCGAGAAGCGGTGAAGCGAAGCGACATGAAGAGCTGCGAAAGAAGTTCATATGCCTTGGAGAATTCGACGGAGGAGGAATTTGACAGCTCAGTTAGCAGAGGGAATATATGGCCGAGGGTGCTGAGAAGTTTGACTTTGATTTTCTCAGATATGATTCTGCTGGATTTGCGCAGCAAAGGGGAGAGAAGTCCGAGAAGAGTTAAGGCCTGCGTAGAATCTCCAGCGTAACGAGCGACCTCTGAAAGTATGCTGATTTGACGCTGAGTGATTGGACTTGAAAGCGCTGCATCGGCCTTCGTGCGTTCGACCAAAGTTGTGAGGTTCTTGAGCAACTGCGATATATGTGGCTGAACGAGCAGATCCAAGAGTTTGCTGTCATCTGCAGAATATAACAGCAGGCGCTCTATGATATCAAATACTCTGTTGATCACCGCTGGCTTCACGTTGGCTGCGACAAGACAGTCGAGAACCTTCGGCAGCACACGAGGGTCGTGTTGTACCAGGTGGAGCGAATATTCAGGCTGACTGGTCCAGACGTAGAACAGTTCCAGGAGCGCGGACGGGGCTTGAATATTTTCTTGATCCAATAACTTCAGGCGTGGAGTCACAATAGCGGGAAATGATGCGGAGAGATAGGACATGAAGTCGAATTCGACGGGGCAGCGAAAAAAATCGGCAAGGCGCTTAAGGCCTTGTTGCCTCAAAGAACGCAAAATTCTGGTATTGAATACCTCTCCAGACTCGCTCTCCTCTTCGTCCGCTTCATCTTCCACCTGCTCATCCGCATCAACTGCCGTCGCATTCAACAAATGCTTCTGAGCATTAGCAACCAGATTAAGTGTGGTCCCTAGCAAAGCCGGCCAGTATGTGGTTAATCTCGACCCAAGATTCTTCAGCACGTCACCCAACAAAGTCAGATAACCAGACTGCTGCTTTAACGATACGTCTGAGGAGATAGGGCACAGTGAGAAGAGGTTGTCCTGGCGAGCATGGCTGTCCGACTGCATTGGTTTCAACATCAGATCCACCAGAAGATAAAGCTCCTCGTCTGTGCACCCTGCCAGTGCTGTCAGTACAGCAGCTCGGCGATCACTGCCTCGAGAGCGACCCTTCTTTTCCAACATAAGGCCATATAGCAGACGAACGATGACATCCACTACTTGGGGTCGGTCCTTGATCTCTATCGATGACATATGCAAAGACGTCAACTCGTCTCTCCATTTAGTTTCGTCGAGGAGTACACGTAACTTCCCGTCGTGATGCTGGAGGTGGGGCGACTTATACGCGAGAAAACAGGATAAGGATACCGTTTGCAGTGCCCGATCGGGGTAGGAGAGCAGGGAGCGGTACAGTTCTCGCAGCGTATCTGTGGAGTGAAGAGCCTTGGGATTGCTGAACTTGCTGAACAGGGTCAGCCACGCCTGGAGTTTATATTTCGGTAATCGTGATGGAGTATCCGGTCCTGCGATGGAAAGGAAATATGTCACTAATTCGCGGTTATGTTTTTCCGCCAAAAATGTGCATTGTCCGAGTGTGAGGAGAATCTGGGCTTCGAACGTGACGGAATCGAACCGATCAGACGATTTTTGATCCTATGCCCATGGTCAATATGACGCTAGTTAGAGCGCCCACAAAAAGACTTACCGAAATGATGATCTTGCGGTGGTAATGTTTATCTAGCCAACTAACGGCGACGCCCCGAAGCCGATGTGCGGTGGGGTCCCTCCAAGATCGCTCTTCTTCCCAAGGATCCATGGGATTCTCAACGTCCTTGGTAGCAACTAGCCAGTCAGGGATCTGGTTAGCTCCCTGGGGTTGTTGTAGCTCCGAGAATATGACATCCCAGACGACATCGCCGAACTTCTGGGCCAGAGAAGAGAGAGCTTCTGACGCTGGGGACCATATCGGTCGTAAATTAACCTTCAGTTGAGCTAAGACGGCATCAGTGAAGTGCTGTATACATGAAACAGTATACGTACACACAAGCCACCGAACACAGATATCAACGGAAAGTGAATCATCATCTCTCACGACCTGGTACAATCTGCCTATTCGGAGAACGCGCTCGCGCACGCCATGCATGTCAAGGGACACCTCGTCGCCCTGCAGACAGCGCTTCAGCGCCTCGTGTTCGACGGGCGAAGATTTGACCATCTTCGATGTCAATAATCCCAACACATTGGAACGCAATGATCGAGAAGGGGAAAGTAATTGTAATTGCAGACGGGAATATAATTGGGCGATTGGAAGAGACTGGGATGTAGAAGGGCTGTCTCATGTCAGTAAGAACAACCCAGAATGAGGACACGGAATTACCATGTTTCAAGAAGTGAGACTAGGCCCACCAATACTTTGTCGGACCACGACCAGTGCTCCACAATCTCCGTCGTCCAGGCGGATAGATCCACTTGTGTTTCCCAGGAAGCTGACTTGCATCGAGACAAAGCTTGCATGCATGTTCCGATTACCCAGGCCGCATTAGCATGTGATGTTTGCCAGTTCGCTTCGGGTGTCGACGTGTTCAGTGCACGTTCAATGATGGGCACCAATAAGGGTGCCAATGAGTCAACGAATACGGAGAGACTCATTATGTTGTATAAGTCATCCACCGACTCGTCACTAATTTCCCAGCTAGACAAGTGGGTTTGTATCCAGCTATCGACGCTTCGCTTCCAGACAATGTCGACCTCGCCTAGCTTCCCGGAACGTTGCAGAGACGCGAGAAGACGCAACGTGAGGGAGGGCTCCGCCTGAAGGAGACTAGGGGTTGCCTTGAGAAGGGTGGGTAGTCCAACAAGCTTCCAGCCACCCCATCCTAGCTCCGCGAGGACACCACAGAGCATCAAGCCGAAGGAAGGGGCGCTGAGAGCCCGAGCGACAAACACACGTCCTGGCCCTGCGGACATTGACATGTCGCCAGCAGTGAGTAGCGAAGATGCAAAATTCAAAATGTCGGAATGCAGAGGCGCGTCAAACGGCAGCGATGGCAGTGTTGAGGCAAGCTGAGTTAGGATGATTCGCTACAGGTATGAGGTTCAACGGGTGCGCAAAACTGAGAAACAATGAGGACATACGGGACAGTCGCGATCCTTGACGAACTGCACAGATGACGGACGTGATTTGCATAGCACGTTGAAGATGTTGGTGATTTGCGCCCTCAGCCTGCGACACAGCACAGAAGCGATCGACGATGAGACTGGCAACAACCGAAAAGTGTTCCGGGCCATTACAGTGGTGAATCAAGGCGGTCAACACACGCCGCAGGAGAGTGTATGTTAATTCGGGATGATCACTTGTTAGGTGGCAGTCAATGAGAGAAACCATCGATGATCCTGCACTGGTGTGCAAGGTTTGGGAAACGGACTGCGGGCGCATTAAAATTGACAACTAAAGGCGAGCAGCATACGTACTTTGCACGCAAAGATCATCATCCATGCGCTGGCATCCTCGACGCCTTCCAAATTCTTTGCCATCAAAATCACAGCTCTCTCCCTCGCAACGCTCTTGAGCCGCCGAAGCACGGAGCCCCATACCTCGGCAGCGGCGCGTTGAACGTCAGAATTGCAAGTCGGAAGTACTGCGCGAAAAGAAGACCATGTCTGGTCCAAAAGATCGAGATTGATTGACGGTACGAGAAGATACCTGAATAGTCCCGAAAGTGTCGCCAGGAGAGCTGTAAGGGAGGGTGCTGATATAGGTCGTGGCAGAAGTCGCAAGAGGACTTCCAGCAAATCCGCATATGACGGGGCAAGAGTAGTTCGTAGATCGTGAGCCAGCTTATTCAGGAGGCTAAGTAAATCATGCAGTTAAAGTATCAAATCATGTGTCAAGCTGAGGAACGCACTCAAGCAGAGCTATCAAAGCTTCATTGTCTGATGCATCCAATGCACCTTCCCAGAGGTCAATAATTTCCTTCCAATTATGCAAGAGGATGGGCATAGATATTGAGAGTGAGTCGACCTTGTTCGCAAACTGAACAAATGCTGGGGAGAGATTGAGTTGTCGCCATTGTTGAAGAGCTAAGTAAAAATGGGATTCGTTGTCCTGGACCTGCTTGAGCAATCCACATGGATCAATAAGACCAACCTCGAACTTACCGATATGTCGTGATCGAACTTGGTGAGGTCAAGAGCAGATGGTAGATGGACTTCCTTCAGGCTTTTCTTGTATGATTGATGCTAAAGGATCCACAGTCAATCAAGGGAACGAGCTCGACAAGATTTGAAGCACCTTGAATCGGTTCACGCGGCGAACCGCACTAGTTTCCTCGAGATCTGAATCTGAGTCGGAATCCATGGCATACAAATGTCGCAAAGGAGGATCAGTAAAAAAAATAGGGCACTACCAGTCACAAGGACAGACGGTGGTCATGAGCTGCCTTTCGCTCCCAAAATTTGCGATCTCGAAAAGGTTGTTTGGATCAAAAGCCTTTGCCAAACAACCAATCCGGGTATAGTATTTAGTGCAAGCACTGGACGAAAATATTGGGTTCTGACCTTCGTGCACAACCGGGATGTCTGAAGAGTCGGCGTTGAGCACCCTACTCCAAGAAATTCTCCAGGCGCACCTTGTATCATCGCCAAATGACTCGTCCGATCACGAGAGCGCTAAAGCGAGGCTTGCTCAAGAACGCCAACGTCCGAGGCGCGATTCACGCTTCACGAAAGTCCTCTGTTACGAAAAACTCATTTTAGTTCTGGCTCTTGTGCTTCTCCCCCTCGGTCAACACTTCCGTGGGCGGCGAGAGTTTTCTATCGTTTGGCTGGAAAGGTCTATTGATACTGTGATGGGGGTAGGTTTCATTAGATTTCATTGCAACTATCTTTATTATTTAGTGCTAACGCGACTATTATTTACCAAGCTATACCTTCGATTCATTGTGTCGCAGGCTGAGATCATGAAGAAATTAGCGTCCGGTGACGATTTCCCAGATTATAAAACTGTGAATGCCACCTTAGAACGGGCTGATGATGGTGGTCCCGAGGGTGTCGAAGCTCGGAAACAAATTGCCGTATGGAAAATGCAGATCACGGACTCGCAGGACACGTCAGACCTCGCGGTATTCAACGATGTATTTTATCAGATTGATGCTCATGCCGAGGAAGCATTCGCGCATGTTCGCTCTGACATAGGTGAGAAGACTGACGCATACCTGGGTGCTTTGGACGACTACCGTCACGACGTCGTAAAACTCTTGCGAACAAAATGGTTGGAAGGGAGCGACGACGCCATCGAGGCAAATGACGTCATGCGACGATATGACAGGATAACAGCTCGTATTGCTGTGTGGCTGTCACCTCAGGATGATGCAAGCAATGCACCTATTCCCCTGTTGTCCGGTTGGTTGTTGGACTATGCCTGGGCATCGTTCAATGCCGTAAAGGAAGGGGTCACTGAAGTATGTAAATTTTCTATCTATCCTCGATCTCTGTGCAACACCACGCTAACTAACCCCAGATCTGCAGGTGGTTCGAGCCCCTTCTTGACTATTATCCTTGTGTGCATGGGTCCGGCCATGAAATGGACGACAAGAGTGAAGTTATGCTTTACAACGTGGTAAACCATGTAATAAGGATATCTGCACCGGATGCGGACATACAGGTATGATAGGTGCACGTATCGCAAGCTGCTCGCTGATGAATGATATGAAAGCTATGCCATTTCTTGTGGGAACGTCGAAACACCCTCATCTTCTATCTTCACAATACGATGACAACAATCAGCGAGAAAGAGACTCAGCAGGACCGTCCCAAAGACAGAACGCAGATCGACGATGCTTTCAGCAAACTTCCAGCAGATGAGGAGCGCGCGTTCAAGAACCTCGTTGTGTCAATGAAAAGAAAGGATGTTTCGAGAGGGGGCTTACTCTATAGTTGGGTTGAGGCTGCTTACGCCATGCGCGTCACGAAATGGAATTGGCAGAGCAAGGCACTGAAGAACTCAAAGCGCGACATTGAACCCTTGGTGAAGGCAGTATTGCTCGAATTACGCAAAGTAAGGAAATACAGAGCCCTCATCTTGGAGGATTCCATCATCGCTAGCCTCAGAAAGCAACTCGAGGATGCTCTCGTTCCAATGATGGAACCGAATTTTCGACTTCATAGCAAACCGGTGACGAGCAAAACGTGGCAATGGTGGGACGGCCTAGAGATTCCCAAGGATATCACGCCCATTACGTCCGCGAACATTGATGAAACATTCAAGTCGAAGCTGCAACAGATTCAGCTGTGCAATACACTAAAGCAGCGAGATCAAAACGCGGTCAAAGAACTCGTCGCATACGTCGAACATATGGCTTGTGCCCAAGCAACAACTACACATAACAGCGCATTGGAGTCGAAGGTCACCGAGGCGTTGAATGCCCTTGTAGATGTAAGTAAACCACAACCCGCCAAGGGAACGGATTCCCTCCATGTAACTCACGCACATCAGGCTATCAAATCAAACAGTACTCGTCTCCATAATTGCACCGTGGCGGGCCATCCAGAATCGTCTTGTGACGTCAGGGTAGCCGTTCATCTTGAGATTCCCTAATGTCGAGGACCAGGTTGACACAAACGCTACCCCAGATGCAGCGCCCCAGATTGCCGGCCCTTCTTTGAAACGTCCTAGAGCACCTACTGGTTCGTGCTTCATCTCTCACTTGATCCTTCGTTTCACTGCTACTTTGATATCTAGTCTCCGGATCGCCTGACGCAAGGAAGGAGAAAAGGTCTCGCAGCTCATACTCTCGAAAGCATGCTATTTCCGATGACGGGGATCTTTTCCTTTGACTCTTGTACTTGCATTTGATTTTTTGTGTTTCTGCTATTTTGTTCTCTATATGCTCTTGTATAATTCACCTCTGAACCTGCTAATTCAATCACACATAATATCATTCCTCGCAGTTGATCATTTCATGATCATGCGAAATTTCGACGAATCTGATCCTTCCCCTCTTCGAATTAATAAGACAATGGCAGTGGTGCCCGTTACTGGCCGCCACTGCACCAAGGGCATGACACAGCTAGAGACAGCTTGTACGGACATTCACCAGTCAGAATCCTAACCTTCCACTGACGTGTGAATGAAATTTGAAATTTGAAATCGATCATGTTCGGCAAAGAAGTCCGCCGTGTGCTCACTTTCCCTCACTTTCCGATCATTTGATGACGCCATTGCGAGAACGCAGATCTTTGATATATTAACCACAAGTAGTATGAAGTACAAGGGTGGTTATACATATCGTGTCCGTGTGCCACGTTGAGCTGCGCTACCTAGTCTCTGTATGGTACACGGCGAATTAGGCGTAACAAGCCACAAACGAGGGCGTCTGACGAAAGGCGGTTTGGAATACAGAAAAATTTAAACATCGAAGGAAATGAGAATAACGGTAAGGTGAAGGTGGATAATAACAACCGACGAAGCCAATGGAAAAATTAGTAAGCAATTGCTTGGGGCGGATGGTCTGTTGGAGGGGTACACATCGCCCACATAGTCCTGTCTGCGCAGTAAGCAGGTGGAGGAGCCTCAAGGTCTGAGTCAGGTTGGGGACAGCTCGCCCTTGTATATACTAGAGCGGTTGGAGCGTGGCGGTAACGGGAAGAGCGGAGAGATCGGAGTGGGGGGTACGTAAATGTGAGTAGGATCTGGGTCTGAAAAGTCCCAAGAACCATCATCCTGCTGGTGAGCCACTCGCATCGGTTTCCGCACTGGAACAAAGTCCATAAGAATTGCTCGTCTCTGAAGCAGCAGGAAACTTACTGAAACTGAACTTGGACTCAGTCGAGGGCCGAGCGTGATCTGATGTGAAGATGCGCCGTATGCGAGGGGAGTGAGCCGCATCAACCTCATCAGCTGGTTTGTGACGCAGGCGTAGGAGAAGCCATGTGATGAGTGCAAAAAGGAAGACACCGACAAGACCAACGGTCACGGCTACGGCTACAACATGCCCGTCTCTCGGAGGACCGAAGTCAAGGTCTGTCTCAGTCTCAGTGGGAGAGGTGGAAGTATCGGTGGGACTTTCGTCGTGTGTGAAAGGCATGAATCTGGTGCTTCAATGAATCTACAGTTGATCTGTGGGTCACAGCTTGGAAGGTTATTATTCAGCATGAACTCACCGGATGTAAAATGGCAAGTTGTACAACGGATTATTTTCGAACACAAGTCGTCAACGAGTGAGGACAGAAACAGCCAATGAGAGGGAATTATCTGTTGGTTGAAAGTGAGCCAACCTGCCAGCATGCTCCCGAATGTCGTATACATACGGGGTTGACGGAAGATACTATATACTGGATTAGGAAGGTCTAGTAGTTGACCACTCGACGAGTCAGGATTAGTAGTACTCGAAGGCTCGACGCGTGATATGAGCCTGGATGCAAAAGTAAAGGAGCGACGATGGATGTGGTGAGAGATCAAGAGACTCGTGCCATCAACATGTCATGTCTTGATTCTCTTGTTATAAGCGCATTTTCCTCCATTTCGCTCCAAGGCTAGCTTCCTTGTGCTTCGATCGAAGATCTAATTGGGTTAGTGTGCGAAACATACGATTTATTACATAATGTAATAATTCTCCATTTCGCAAGTTTTCTCAAGATTCCAATCAGATTCATCTTCACGTGACTCTGAATTCCAAGTTTCTTAACTTCTTGATTTCGCAGAGACAAGTACGAGAATTGTTAACGTCATTACTTACTTACCTGTACCTTCATCCTGCCTCACAAAGCGTCATTAACAAAGCTCAAGAGACTAGGCCGATCGGAGTCCTTAGGCAAAACCGATATCGAGTCGTGGTTGGTCTCGACAAACCCGTCACACGAGATGGATGATGAGGATACGAGCGGACGATTATGGACTAGAGATCTCATACAGGAGGACTGGCAAAAGGCCATGCAAATCGCTCAGGAAAAACTTTTAACCAGCAGTACCAGAATTCGCCTGCAGTTCTTACAGGAGGAGCTTTTATGGCTTGCGACCAACGGAGGCATGTTCTGCAGTTCATAGTAGTCAAACAACATTGTAATTTCAGATTGTTTTCAAGGATTGAGCCTAAGGCAGATCATGGATGTATTCAAACTCCTGACGCAAACATACCCCCGATACGTTGATTCCGCTTCCCGCGATGCCGTCGAGGAAGTGGGAATGACACTGATTGAGAAGGATGAGACAGCCGATGCTGATGAAAAAATGGGAGTCACAGAGCAAGTCATAGGGTGGCTTGCGAACGAAGTATCGCATATAGCTAGGCGTGGTTCACCAAGGTCTGATTCTCATATCACCTCCAGATTGTGGCTGATGTTGGCGTATCAGCACATACGCACCTGCAGATATTTTCGTTCTCTTGAGCTGGGTTTGTGGCCTTTATGCGACGTGTCTGCGGTCCTCTCCTGGCTTTACTTCTTCCCCTCTTTGGAAAGTACTCGTCGGGATCTTCGCGACACTCCTTGATATGCAGATTAATTGCTCTACGCGAACAAAACCAACTATGCAGAAAAGTGCCCTTGTCCGTACACGCAGAGCCCTTCGGTCTGCACCGGAAGAGCTTCCCGCTCTCATGACGACACTCACTGCGCAGGCGAAATCTAACCAAACTTCCCTCATACAGATTTCATTGCTGAGTACTGCTGTGGACGTGACGCTTCGCTTGAAACATGTGAAGGACGAATCGCTTACTAAAATCCCTCCTACTATCAAGGTAACATGAGCGTGCTCTTTCAGTGTAGTACCTGCTGAATGCGGTGTCAGAACGACATCCTCGATCTTTACACAACTTGCGTCGTGATGTCCAAAAATCCTGTTCCATCACACTCTTCTGTAAGGTGCCTATATGCTGTTATCTGATATCAAATCTCAACATACATTATGGCAGAGCGCGCTTCATGATTTCATAGGGACTTGTGTAACTTCTAGTGATCTAACAGCAAATGTATTGCCAATTATGGAGAAGGCGCTTTTACGATCACCAGAATATTCACTAAGTGGTACGTATGCACATCAGGATCGTCACTTTCTATCTAACTGTTTGCAGTCATTGCAGATTTCCTACTCGCATACTCTCACACCCTCGACTCTGCCACATTCAAAAAGCTGCTCACTGCCTCCCTCAACTCCGCCAAGTCCAACAACCCTGTCGTGCGCACGAATGCCACGAAACTTTTCAAAGTATTAATCTCCAAGGACGTCGACTCTACCAGCGTCAATACGGCCCTCACGGATGTTTTGGCACTGCCCAAGACCGGTAAAACCACAGGCCCAGAGCATCGACTTACGCTTTATGCGATGCTCGCCGCGATGCCGCCAAGCGCTGAGGTTTCGGCCACCGTAGTTCAGAACGTGCCTCAGCTGCTTGTGAAGGAAACGAATGACACAGCTGTTGGGGTGCTGGCGTCGATCATGGCCATACATCTCACTTTCATTCTCAAAGCGAATATAGAAGTACCTGCAGACGCAATGACTGTGATTGCAAAGGAGATGACCAACACGAAGCCCATCATCAGGAGAGCTTTTGTATCTATCACTGGGTCGGCACTCTGGAACGTCGACGCAGTCGGCACCGACGCTGTTCTTGCTTTTTCAACAGGGATAACAAGTGCTCTAGAAACTAACCTGAAGGTTGTGACCGCGAATCCTCTGACTGCTGCAGTTGGTCCGTTGGAGGGATACGTTGCTCTTGCTCTGCTCATGGGTCCACTGACAAACACGGGGAAGTTCGGTATGTTCATTCTCTTCAGTCGGCGCTGCGTTTCGTACTCATTTCTTCAAGGCAACATCATTGCTCGCAACGCATCCATCGAAGTTCTGACCGGCACACAAGCCAAGCCGTCCTTCATCATCTCGGATAAAATATACCAAAAATTGACTGATGTAGAAGACGAGGTGTGGCTTCTACGTGCTGTGAACCTCTCTCTTTTCCGCCTGAAGAACGAACTGTCTAAAAGCGAGCAATTACGGTCAGCATAATTGTTTTACATTACTTCTTTCATTTTGACATCATTCTTAGGTTGCAAATCGGCTCCGTTCTTGTTCATCTCTCCATTCATTCGCAGTCATCTGAAGTTCGCAGGACAGCGCTTCAGACTATCGAAGCAGCTGTCGCGTTACTCCCACAGCTTGTCATCCCGATCTTGCGTGAAGCGCTGACAGCCTCTTTGATCAAAGAGAAGTCGGCTGCCATCAAGAGCGCGCCGGTGAGGGAAGAGACGGAAAAACCTGCTCCAGACAATCAGAGAAGGTATGCAGCACTGCTACTGTGCTGCGGCAATAAGGAAGAAGCAGGTGCGGGCGAGAAGGATGATCAACTGGTGGACCTCATTGTTCTAGCACATCACTCTGCCGTTTGTGAGCTTCCTCGTCCATTATTATATCGACTGCCGCTGAACATTTTAAAAACGCACTAGGTCCTCCATCCCGCCTGCTATGGATCGAGCTTTGCCAGAAGGCTGGCGTGGACCCGCATAAGTTGATTTCTCGGCGTGTTGACCAGGCGATGATGAACAATTTGACGGCATCTGCCATCGATCCGAAGGTATCTTTATAGTTTCATATCTTCTGAATGTGCTGTCACTTATACTTGTGGATTTAAAGTTTGGTTTTGCGGACGCGAGCTATCAAGCAATTAGCACATTGGCGTTTGTATGTCCCGAACATGTATTACCGAAGATCATGGAGCAATTACGTGCCGACATCGACTCTTCGACGATCAATGCACTGTCCGAGGCTGACTTCGGTATCTGGGAAACGCCAGAAGGCATAACGTATGTAGATGGTGAGTAAATGAATTATAAGAATTACGCCACATTAATTGTGTTCTTGCTGTGTAGTTCTCTCCTCTCAGAAGGCCGAGGAAGGTCCCAAGAAGGGGAAAGATGCTGATATCGCCCGTTGGGAGGCCGAGCTTCGCAAATCGCTTGCGAACAAGAAGGGCGGTGCGACGGCTTCGCTGTCGAAGCAAGCTCAAGCACTCGTACAAGCACAGCTGGACAAGGAAGCAATTGTGCGGCAACGAGTCACCACTATCAAAATCAATCTGCAACGAGGGCTATCGTGCGTTCAGAGTTTAGCGTCTATCGATGTCCCCGAGTTGCGTATGTATGTTTCGTTCATTTTATCTCTCTTGTTGGAGGGAGCCATGGGTCAAGGATCGAGGCTTGTCGGGTCGCAAGCATTTGAAGCCTATTTGGTAGGTCTTTGTGGGTTTCCTTCGTGCGGTTTGCACTTATTTCTTCCGTGCTAGGACCTCTCCAAGTGCTGTTCAGCACGTTTAGATACGTTCCATAAGTGGGTTGGTGTGGCAACGTTGCGAAGCCTTGGAATCGCATCGGTGCCCGAGGAACTGCAGGCTGAACAACTTAGCTGTGGGTTTTGTCTGTCCGGCAATCATGTCGTGCACTGACAATTTTTCCAGCTCTTGTGCTACGCGTTCTCTATCGTCTGCGATCGCTCTCGGAACAAGCTCCGTTTGACGCCGCAACCTTTTCCTATGCATTCCCACTCCTTGGACAGGTGTTGCTGAAGGGTGGCGTAGATGCTGGGGAAGATGATGGCGATGACGCGCTCGAGCAAGTAACTCTCGTGCTTGACATCATCAGGTTTCACTGCAGCGAATGTTCGTCTTCGGAGTAAGAGTTGATTTATTTCTAATATTTTTCCTTGCAGTTTCAGATGCTGCGTTTCCCCGAAAAGCAGCCATGGAGCACGTCCTCCACGTCATTAGGCATCAGCCACGACTTAGCAAGGACGCTTCATCGGTTCTCATTGACCTCGGAGAGGCTGTCCAGTCGAATGCAACTCGCGATGAAGTCGGCGTGCTCATTGATGGCACATTATTGCAAGAAGTCTATGTCAGGAACGCTTGCCTGCAAGCCATCCAGGTCAGTATTGTTCATTTGTGGTTTGCGCTACTTATTTTTATTATTTTCGCAGCCATTCGACTTGACCGATCTTGATTGGTCTCCGCAACTTTGGATAGCCTGCCACGATGACGATGAGCAAAATGCCCGTCTCGCCAATCATGTGTGGGAAGACAACGGCTTGGATGTGCCAGAAGACTTCCTTGACAAGCTCATGGACTATTTTGGTATGCACTTCATATTTCTGTATCTTAAATTCTAATGTGTCGATCAGAGCACAACAATGCGTACGTGCGAACCAGCACGGCATCGGCTATCGCAGAGGCTGTGATTTATTGGCCTCGGAAAAGTTCACTGACCGTGGCTGCTCTACAAGACTTCTATCGGGAGAAGGTGCGACCCCTCATCCTTATTTGCGTGCTCGGCTCTTACCAGTTTGAAGGCTAAAATTCTGGCACCCGAGTTCGACGAATATGTTAGTGGCATAATAAACTTTCTGATCGTGATCCTCATCTGGTGTCCAGGGCATGGTTATTGCTTCTAGCCTCGATCGCTCCGATCCATGGGCCGCCCGGGTGGCACTTGCACTTGCATTTGAGCACCTGGCTCAATCATTCACAGAGGACCAGATCGAACCATTCTTCGTATTCTTGATTGGGGACGGAGCATTGGGTGATAGGTCACCGGACGTACGCCGCAGCATGCTTCGTGCTGGAACGGCTGTCATCGACCTTCATGGCTCAAAACGGCTTGCGGGGCTACTCTCGACTTTTGAAGAGCACCTAGGTGGCCCGAGTCCCGCGAACGAAACTGGAGATCAAATTAAGGAAGCCGTTGTCATTCTGTTCGGACGCGTCGCCAGGCATCTCGACGCCTCAGACACACGCATTCCCAGCATTGTTGACCGATTGGTCGAAGCACTTAAGACTCCAGCAGAACAAGTCCAAATAGCTGTTTCCGACTGTCTTGTCCCCCTAGTGAAGCTCATGGGCCCCGGCGTTCGCAAGCTCGTTAATAACTTGTTCGAGGAACTCTTCGATGGATCGAAGTATGCTAGTCGACGGGGAGCTGCCTATGGCCTTGCAGGTACCATCAAGGGTTTAGGAGTAGGCGCCATGAAAGAATATGATGTCATCAACCGCCTCCGGACAGCTGCCGAGGATAAAAAGCGTTTCGAAACGCGTCAAGGTGCAATGTTTGCATTCGAAACTTTATCGAATACGCTCGGTCGATTGTTTGAGCCCTACATCACATTCATTCTCCCCATTCTGCTGACCGCATTCGGTGACAGCGACAGGGGACGTACGCGAGGCTGCTCAGGATGCAGCAAGGGTAATCATGGGTAATATGTCTGGATATGGCGTCAAGCTCATTCTCCCTTCCTTACTATCTGGTTTGGACGAGAAACAATGGAGATCCAAGAAGGGTTCCATCGAATTGATGGGCATGATGGCTTACTGCTCGCCCCGACAACTATCACTATCACTGCCCATCGTCATTCCGCGCCTTACTGGCGTTCTGACAGATACCCATGCCCAGGTCAAAACTGCAGCCAACAAGAGTCTTAAACAATTTGGAGAAGTCATCAGTAACCCTGAGATACAGGCACTTGTTCCGACACTACTGAAGGCGCTTGTGGATCCTGCGAAGACGCCGAACGCTTTGTCAGCCCTCCTGAAGACATCATTCATGCACTACATCGATCACTCTTCTCTGGCGCTGGTGAGTTGCTGCTTCAATTTGATGTTCTCATAGCTTATGGGTCGCAGGTCATACCCATTATCGAGCGTGGGTTGCGGGAACGAGGGACGGAGGGCAAGAAGAAAGCTGCTCAAATTGTTGGCAATCTCGCATCTTTGACTGACTCCAAGGATTTCGTTCCGTATCTGTCTTCACTCTTGCCGTTGGTGCACGTCGTTCTGGTTGATCCTGTGCCGGAAGCACGCGCGACTGCTGCCAAGGCGCTCGGGACGCTTGTTGAACGTCTCGGAGAAGCGCACTTCCCCGACGTTGTCCCAGGGCTTTTAAGAACACTTAAGACCGACACCTCGGGTGTTGATCGACAAGGTGCGGCTCAGGGCCTCAGCGAAGTATTGTCCGGACTCGGCATGGAGCGACTCGAGGGTCTTCTCCCTGACATCATCGCCAACGCACAGTCCCCGCGGAGTACAGTTAGGGAAGGTTTCATGTCTCTCCTCGTGTATCTACCTGCCACCTTCGGCGCTCGATTCCAACCTCATTTGCCGAAAATCATATCCCCCATTTTGAGCGGACTGTCTGATACGGAAGAGTACGTTCGGGAAGCTGCCATGCGTGCAGGGCGGATGATTGTTACCAATTACTCCACCAAGGCGATTGACTTGCTCCTGCCTGAACTTGAGCAGGGTATGTTCGATGCTGGCTGGCGCATTAGGGTGAGTCCTTTTTGCAGCATACTTTTACAAGACTTGAATCACCGATTGTTAGCAATCTTCAATCACACTGGTCGGAGAACTCTTATTCAAGGTATCAGGCATTAGTGGAAAGGCTGAAGTTGAAGACGAAGAGGAAGTCGCCGAAGTTGCAGCTGTGGAATCTTCTCGCCGCGCGCTCACAGATGTTCTTGGAGAAGACCGTCGTAACCGTATTTTGTCGGCATTATATCTTGCAAGACAAGATGCAGTCAATGTTGTTCGTCAGTCTTCCATTCACATCTGGAAGGCACTTGTGCACAACACGCCTCGCACTGGTGAGTCACGCGGATGTGTTTATTGGTCGCAACTGACGATGGTGACATAGTACGCGAAATTCTTCCGGAGCTTGTTGGTCAGTTGGTGAAACTGTATTCCAGTGAGGAGTTCGAACAGCGAGAGGTAAGTTTGTACTGCGTAACCGGATATTTCTCTGTTCACCCCTTTCTTCAAGACCGCCACTCGTACCACGGCAGAGCTAAGCCGCAAGTCTGGCGAGAAGGCTCTGGGCGAAATTTTCTCAATTCTTCATACCAAATCGCATTCTCCTGATATTCGTACTCGTGAGGGTGTTTGCCTCATGCTGTGCGACGTAATGTAAGGATCTTTCTTTCCTCCCCTTTCACAGCGCCTCACAGCGTTTAGGGAGAGCACATCCGATGCACAACGTGATGGCCATGAAAACGAGATCATCAACATGGTCCGCGCCTCTCTAGTGGATGACGACGCTACGGTACGTTCGGCGGCTGCGAAGGCATTTGATGTGCTTCAAGAGCATCTTGGCGCAAAAGCGATTGACCAGACGATCCCCACTTTGTTGGAGGCTTTGCGCCAGCCAGGTGCGAGCTCAGACACCGCACTTCAAGCCTTGAGGGAGGTCATGTCGGTATGTTTCATCCTTTTCGTTTGTGAGCAAGGATATACCTAATCAACCAAAGGTCCGGGCGTCTACTGTGTTCCCTGTTCTCATCCCAACGTTGATTGCCATACCTATGACGGTTTTCAATGCCAGAGCTCTGGCGTCTCTTGTCACCGTTGCTGGCCACGCCCTGAGCAAGCGCCTCATTGTCATTCTTGGAGCATTGGTAAAGGTTTTGGAAGAAGACCAAGATGATGAACTCCAAAGCGCTATTGACGAGGCTGTGCGCGCACTTTTGGCCTCGATAGAAGACCCGGAAGGTTTGAACACCTTGATGTTGCTCCTTCTTGGATGGTCGGTTGCCTCCACTCTGTAAGCTTGTACGTGTACTGATCGTCTTCTGCTTCAGGGCCAAGAGTGATGCGCCAAAACGGCGGATTAGCTCCTGCAATCTCTTTGCAGTGTTCTGCGAGGAATCTGACCTCGATTCTTCGTTATACCGTGTTGACTGGGTTCGACAGCTTGTTTCTCTCTTTGATGACCAAGAGGTTCCAGTCCACACTGCAGCTTGGCAGGCATTTGATGTATTCGTCAAGTCAGTGCCCAAGGACGAGCTGGAGTCCCTCGTGGTCCCCCTGCGCCGGACAATTGAGAGCACTGGTGCACCCGGCCGATACGTTCCTGGTTTCAGCCTGCCAAAGGGTGTTGCACCCACCGTTCCTATCATTATCGCTGGTCTCACGAATGGCAGCAACGAACAACGCGAAAATGCAGCATACGCTATCGGAGACTTGGTGGAACGGACGGAGGAGTCTGCTATCAAGCCTTTCGTGGTGCCATTCACTGGGCCCCTCATTCGTGTTGCAACACAAGCCACCACATACCCCCCTGGTGTGAAGACTGCGATTCTCAGTGCATTGGCCTCCATGCTCGAGAGAATTCCTGGTCATGTTAAACCGTTCTTCCCTCAGCTTCAGCGCACGTTTGTCAAGGCGGTCAGCGATGCGTCTTCTGCCGTCGTACGAACTCGTGCAGCGGATGCTTTGGGTATCCTTATGCACAGCCAACCAAGAGTGGATCCTGTTGTCACAGAACTTATCACTGGTGCAAGATCCAGCGAGGAAGAGATTGCTGCTAGCTTCGTCCTTGCATTATCCAATGTCGTGAAGAGTTCTTCCGCGCACGGTGGGATTGGAGATAAGGCTAGAGAATCATGTATTGAACTTGTGAATGATGCATTCCGGGAAACGCACGAGGGTAAGTCTGCACGAGGATTGGGATTTGTCTCGTGCTTGTATTAATGAATCTCTTAGATCACTACGTTCAGGCAACGGCGTCGTTGATAGCCTCACTATCAGCAAATCCGCAATCGCTGAAGCCGATCGTAAAGTAAGTGAAAGAACGCTTCCACCTAGCTTCACGTACTGATCACTATCACTAGTGCACACTTGATCTCTGGAACACCTCCATCAGCCCTAGCATCGCATGCCATCCTTGCTGTCCTATCTCCTGATTCGGACGACTGTCCAGAACTAGCGGCCACGCTATTCGCCAAACTGGGGCTCTTACGTAGCGTGGCTCTGAAGGTCAAAGAAAGTGCCGCCAATGAGCGCTCCACTATATCAAGACCTGCGAGAGAAGCCAGAGATATATTGAAAAATATGGCAGCGGACGAGAGCCTTGCTGGGATATTCTGATGTAATTTGGATGTACGCTATCTTGATGACCTCACGAACATTATCTGCTATCCTCGTTACCAATGGGCTCGTGCTATTAAAAAACTTGAGCCACATGTCCTCAGGCTGCTCGCTGAGGATTCGACCAGGCCCACTTCTGCTGACGCAGAGGACGGTGTAAGCTGACCGGAAATCAGCAGATATCGCAAATAGTATATAGCACCGCAGAGGAACATATTGTTGCAGGAAAGAATTTAACTGCCGAGGCTATAACGAAATCATACTTTTAGTAGATATTCGATAATGTCCATACAAGAGGAATCGCTGTGAATATTATCCAGCCCCGACACCTCTGATATTGGTCCTAAAGTATCATACAACTGTCAGCATCGATCTATCAAGACATCCTTGCAAAGAAATAGATAAAAATACAAGCAATTCAGAGAGAAGATAACATTCTCACTCATACTATGAGCAAGAACGGATCACGCACGAGCGTACAAAAACCCCGTGTCAACCGTCAAGCGCCAAATCGATACCCTGGCTTCATCAGACAACATAACAGAATTGAAAATACTGATCGCCCAAAGAAATACTACTCACTACGAACGTTGTGCAATTCCGTTACGCGAAGTTCTGCGTATGCAGCTGGACTTGAAGCGCTGCCTGTCAGAGTACATGTTCTTGCTCGCCACAAGATCCTATTATCCATGGTCGATCCATCGACGAACCTGAATGGGACATGATGGGTTCGCAACGAACGTCGATATAGGTGGTATGAGACAAACAGCCGCCAGTCGACCTGGCGTCCGTGATCATAGCCTATACTAGATGATGATATCAATAGATGGGGGGATATTGAGCAAAGGTATGAAAAACAACGTCGTGAACTCAATTATTGGGGGCCATTGGCGGTCTTCTAGTAGCTCCTACATAGAAACTTTGGCCGTGGCCAGGCAGATGGTTGGTCACCAAAAAAATTGAGATCTTGCAAGTCCGGCGGTCCGGCGGTCCGTCGAGAGACTCCTGTTGTCCTCCCTCGTCTTTTCATGACTCAACGTCAGTGACCCCAAATTTCGAAATTCCTTCGAAGCTGCCCAACTTCTGACCCTGCCAAGATTGCCTAAGCCTGTTAAACAAATACTGTACGTACTGCTGCCAGTGTACGGACTTTTTAAGTTTCTGGAACCTCCGAAATAGCTAACGCTCTATTTGAAATGAGATGTTTTTAACTCTTCGCCGCGCGTTGATGATCCGATCTAGAAACAAAATAATGGTAAATGTATTTCAAGCTTCAAGTTTGTGTTTACATATATGTCGTGACCAGCTAGTGCTGCAAATGACGCTTTGTGAATCTGGTATTACAACTGGACGATCAACAATGCACGCTCAAGAGCTTTATCCTGGCTCACATGCTGCGCTGGCCTCTCGAAAAATCTTTTTCGCGCGCCTTTATCTCCAACACTTGGAAGTTCGCAGGCCGGTAGCCACCTAGCATGTCTTGGTCCGGTCTGGATGTTTCTTTGCTGGCCCCTTATCCATGCATCCCGAGACGCGTCCTTGATATGCACGCTCAGGGGGTCTCCCCCCTCGGTCTCCGACACTGCAGAAAAACAGAGATTACACGCGGGGTGTGTCTGACATGGATCTGGACTTTCGTACGGCATCTAGCACATTTGTTGAGTTATAGGACTCCATACTCATCTGCTGATCTTGACTGGATCCTGGCGACGCTTAACCTGTACTGATGTTGTTCTCGCAGCCACTGAACGCTCCGCTCTAGATTCCCCTCTCTTTAGCATCGCAACTATCTTCACCAAAGCATTCCACATAACTTTGTGTTTCTCTCTCCCGCAATCAGTATTCCTACAGCACATACCCACAGACTAATTCTGCTTTTTTGACAAGCTCAGTTGGCCTCCGACAAAGCCGCCATAGCCGAGACCTTTTCTGTACCTGCTGTTTCATCCTTCCCAACTTTTTATTCTCCCGGTTCTTCCTGTATTTAGAGGACCCCATTTTGTTATTTGTATGGTAATATTGTACTTCATTTCTTCATTTAATTTCTCCTCTGTAAGAAAAAAAACAGGGTTCGAGAAACAAAAGGGTAGTATGTGGGTGCTGTAATGTGCTGCGTGGATTCTAGGAGGCTCCACGAGTGCCACGGCATTGCGAGTGGAGATCACTATTCAGAATATGAGCCATGAAAATAATGTGGAGCACCACAAAGTTTTATGTAAGTTACGTTGTGCGCCCTCCCCGTGCTTCGATTCATGCGTTAGTCCTCCCGATATGATCCTATCGGATTCCAAAAATTACTCACAAGCAGTGCTTATTTGTACCGACTTAAGCCCGAGGAATTAGAACGCGTGTATATCGTGTTACATAGTGCGCAAACTAGACAAACGAACACAAAATTCACCTTTCGATGCCGTGCCTCATTATTGTGTTATGTGAACAAGTAAGTAGATATAAATTTGCGCAAAAACAATTATTTTACTTCCGGTCCAAGGCGCTGTTCTTCTATCAAAGGACGGATACCTTACGACACATAACTTCTAGATACCAGCCATTGCCCATCTACTCCGCGGGAGAAGAGTAACTACCGTTACTTTCATACGGCTCGTGGACAGTGTCCTGGTCATATCCAACAGTTCTCCCACACCCGGTGTCAAATCGTGGTCTGACCAACAAAAGTAAGAGGCTAAGACGCGGTTTTAGTCAGAAGCAACAACCACGAGGACGTGACATACCTTAACACCACTGAAGAGCAGCGATGCTGCGTGGTTGAGGTATTAAATATGTCGAATTTTCTCCAGTTGGAGACCGTTAGAATATTCAAGATTTTATTTACCACCGCAGCTGCAGGGGAGTGCAAGTACCGCATGATGAAGTTGTTCTTTGCTCCGACTGGCACAATTTGCTGACCTGCAACACGAAATGTCTTTGCATACAGGTTGCCAGTTGGATGACCTCATCCACGAACACATGATATGCGCAGCAACTTGTGGTGATTCGCGCCTGGGACGCTGGCAGATGTGGAGCTCACTCTGCGTGTACCCAGATACACCAGGACAAGCCTGTATGTGAGTCGTTGTGTCGTCCGCTGCTGTACTTGAAGTCACACTGACTCTTGACAAGATATAGCAGTGTCGCCGACCTGTCGGACCTGCCATCTCAGAGTTGTGGGACGACGACAACCTGCACCTCCGATGAGTCAGTATTTGACTCGGTGTCAGGCTCAGTCCTCCTCCGGGTCTACAGACTGTCTACTTACGCTCGACATTCTCCGCGTCCTGCAGAGACAATGTTGGTAGACGGAGATCATGCCCCGGATGCATTGGAAATACTCGAAATCAGCATCTGTCCTTAATCGGCTCGACAGCGACGTCGCTGGAGTAGACGCGTTGCCGCCCGCCCGGTAGCTTTCGCGCCTCGGCAGACGCAGTCAGGGTCGGCTCAGTGAGATGAGAACTTGCATGTTGGTAAACACAAGGTCGATAGCTATGAATAAACGGATCTCATGGCTATTGTGGTGATCGACAAAGGGACTTACGTAGTTACAGAGTATCGACCACGTGTGCATGTGAACGGCGACCCTACATCCGTAATGTATCTTAAGTTGATAACCACCACCTGTAACGAGGCTGCCAAAACTAGCAGACCTGTCTTCCTTCTTTCAAGATGACTATGTACGCGCGGGAGACTACTTTGAAAATCACGGGGCCCGCGCAGGGCAATCCCGGGGATGTATTAGAGTCCATAAGGGATATCAATTGATCTCCGCAAAACTTCCGTTGGTGCTTCTTGGCAAAATTCTAGGGCAAACCTGGCCAGACCTGGCCCTGGGCCAAATGTTGCTCCAACATGTGGCCGATGAATCTCCGGCTCCAAGAACATGGCCAGGTTGTGATATGTAGATCTTACGAGCTTATCTCTCGTACCAAGTCTAATGACATATCCCCATCAAGGCTTCGGAGTCTGCATGAAAGCGGTGGTATTCAGCTCCAGTTGTTTCCTTCGTCGTCGGTTTGCAGTGATCAGCGTGAGTTTATGATATTTATTTACAACTATAATGCATCAAATTAATGACTTCAATATTTGCAACATGTCATACATATCGACATCGTGACCAGCCTCCAGTACTGCAAAGAAAATGCACGACGGTACTTAGTAAGTCGATATGTCCAGATTTAACCTTGTCCACGTCCTGCTTCTGACTCGGTCGCATTTAGTCCCGGCGAGCATACGAGGATGGGATCACGTATCGCTCGGAGTCAGCACCAAACATCATGTACCTGCCCTTTGAGCGATCAATGCTCTGATGCATCAGAAGTCCGCGGCAAAGCCACGAGTACGGTACTGTGCTAGACCTAGACCATGCCTGAAAATTGAACAGCCTGGCAGCCTTCGAAGTATGTAACACGCTATGTTGTTATGATGTGCCACTACTTGTTCTCTCCCGTCTATCACCCGCACTAACACGCATCACCAATTGACGTTTATTCTCCCTTTGACCAAATTATAGGATTTTTTTGGGGCATCTTCTTCCATATTCAAGTCGCCCCAGCGCTCAATCTTGTCCCGCATTTATGATTCGCCCGGGCGGGCATACGTCATCTTTGATTCCAATCAGCTCATATCACGGATACAAACGAATGAAGGGCTCGAAGGCTTCTGATAATCACCATCATGATTGATCATCTGGACTTCGATAGTACAGCTTAGTACAGCCACCATCGCCGGTTGGCATCGTTGCGGCATCTCACTCCCAGACAATTGATATAAGCAAGGTAAGTACTATGTACTAGTCTCGGTTCAGATTTAAGTTCCCTTGTGATTTCGTGGTTAAAATAATGCAGTCAAGCCAGCAACTAGTACCGGTACTGTACTATGAAAGCGTATGAGTAAGTTTTGATCGAGCTTAATGAATCATAACAACTTACCCGGACATTTCAAGTTGGTCGCACCTATCTATTATGGATCCTCGCTCAGACTACAATAATCGTTGTGCTCCCCTTTGCCGGCGGTTGTTCGCGCTCGAGATATTCGGACGCTGTACTTATCCTGGTCGCACCTACTACCTATTGTGGACGCCTTCTCCGGGTCTCGAAACTATCTCAATGACGTTACATCTATTGCATATGGCATGCACCCATGTCGGCATTCATCCGTGCTTATATTGGGGAGATGCGAACTGCAGTACGGTATACCTGGTCACTTGCTCGGTTTCACTTACTTGTTATGGCCGCCTTCTCTTGATTACATTGGAATGTCATTACAGCAATTCAAATATTGCATGTACTTGTGCCCACGCTTGCCCACGGCGCTGATTCATTGGAGAGATAGCAGCGGGTTGCAAATCACGGGGAACTTATTTCGAACTTACCGGCATACATTTTGTCACCATGTAAGTAACGCTGTGCTGCCATTTGGTTCGCCATGGTGTGACATATTTTTTTAAGCTTGCCTGAAGCCTCGTGTCTCCCCTGTCTTAAGACGGACATTTAATGACTGCAGGGTACCCATTGTCTTTCCCCCACTCTCCGGATGGATTTCCCCAATATGTAGGCCCTATACCATGATTCATTGCCTACTCTCATCACCCTTTCAGTACACCGAGGCCAGACGAACCTGTGGCAAACCAGGAAGTTTTCGACGACGACCTTTATTGCACCTTCGTAAACCCACCCAGCAGTTTTCTCTGTGCCAACAACATGGTAGGATTTCTCTGACTTCCTACTCTGTTACACCGATCGTTCTGAAGTTGGCTCCTTCAAAGTCACAAAGCTCAACGACGCGTTCAAACACAATGCATTATCAGGCGTCAAGCCCCAAGTTAGTCTGCTGCTTCGCCCCCTTACAGTTATATAACACCGTGACTAGTCATCCTGCTCAGGCCACTGTTGGCCCATGGACGTCAGGCGATCCATCGAGCAGCACTGATCACAACTGCCGCATGTTCACACAGGGACAATACCCAACACAATCTGTTTCCACATTCGATCCCCAGGCCTTTGTCATACCCCAACCACAAAGCGTCTACCCCTACCCTACCACCACCAATTCGCCTGCATCTGTCCCGAATTACGTCTCCTGGCATAACACACCAACCCATAACACCACCCAGTCCTACAACCCGGCATTAGGAGGCGCCAGCATCTGGCACTCTTCTTCTCCTGCAATGGGAGACGACTACTCATCCCCATCAACATTGCAAAAGTACGCTCTTCATTAGCATGCAAAATTGTCTTGCTCATAATCACCCTCATACACAGTATGCATCCAAATGATGGCTACCCTTCGCGGTCCACTATTTCCTCGCAATATACCGTGGCTAACCATGACACGCCTCTCGTCGTTGGCCCTGATATGGCCACCTCTGGTTTCTCACCGTACAACATCTCATCACATCAATGGCAGAATCCTCCTGTCCCTCAGCCAGGGTCTCTGAGCCCGCCACTCACACCCGTGATACCTCCGCCATTGACTGCTGAACCTTCGCGATTTATATTTGTAAATCAGCCCCGTGCAAGTCGTGGTGACCATATAGGCTATTCAAACCAGCCACCAATCAATCAGCCTTATTCATCCCCCCTTCATAGCTATCCCTCATCTCCCCTCCCCTCCTGCCAATGGCTAAATGACGACACCGTGACACCCTGCGGATTTATTGGGACACTGGATGCGTTAAAGGTACACTGTACAACCAGTCACTTTACTGGGCCAAGAATGGTGCAGATTGAATGCCAGTGGGAGGGTTGCAGCTACTACAAGCGCGATGAACCCGCAGTTCGCGTCATGCGGCGCGACTGTATTTGGCGCCATATTTGTGAGGTACATTTGATGTTGAAGAGGAGTACTTAGGCTTCCACATCTCTTTGCATTTTTATTTTGGCCACTCCTTGTGTTGCACCACCGCTAGTCACGTCATGCTTTCATGTGTTGTTAGGTCTGGTATCAGTATCGTTGCCTGTTCTTCGCTCTTGTCAACCGTTCTCCCATGGATTCAATTAGTATCACATTTCACAGCTTTGTACGGGTCCATTTATATTTTCTAATCTATCTTAAAATCAAGAGTTCAATATTCGTGTTCGCTTCGATTCTTTTAATATTAGATCTATGTCAGCGTCTACATTTAGTAACATTTCGTTCGCATTTGAAAACACGAGCTAGAGACCTGGAAACCATCACACGTCATGAGACATTATGGAATCTTCGCCCGACATAGCTAGGGCTGCCATGCGTTATTTCTAGTGTCGAAACTAGATGTTCTAAATTCTCTGTGGACCTTCCCAATCTTTGAACTATTCATCGGTTGTCGGCACCAACACTTGTCTCTCAGACAGACGAAGCGTATATCGCATACTTGATTAATCAATCAGCAGAAGAAGGCTCACCATTTGCTGCCAAACGCAGTGTCAATCACAATGAACAGCCGAGCACGTGACCTAAAGATGAACCGTCTACGCGTCAAAAGCCGTCAAAGTTGCCTGCAGCTGAAGCGCTGACCAGTCACTCAGTTCAGTCTGATGACAGGAAACCCAGTATACAGTAGATGTCTGTTACCGTTATGGGTACCGGCGACTACGCGCCCAAAACCCCGACTCGGCTTTGGGGGCAGCAATTACTCAGCCATTGATCATACAGGGAGGGCCAAGAACTGCCGATGTTCAAGTAATATACAAGATATTGTAAGGCTGTTTTTTCGATGGGGAATGCAAATTGAAGAGTGTTGCGAAAGCCTTTGAGGGAAAGAGTCGATAGGCTTTTCGTGCGAGAATGTTCGAGGCTTGTAACTTTGATAGAAACGGATAGTGAATTCGATGGCGATCTATGAAAATACATGGGGTTTATATACTAGCGGAAGCAAGGTCAAGACATAGGTATAAAGAACGAAGCGATAATGGGATGCGGCCAAATGGAAGCGTGAAAGGATAAAGTAGAGACAGAAAAGGAAATAAACAAAAGAAGGGGAGTACTACTAGATGAGTCCACTAGAGTTCGCGCACTTTGGGGGCAACGTCTATTGCTCCACAACGCACAAACATAAAAATTAATTCTTTAACAGTTCGATAGCCTGACATCGAATGTACAACATCTGCTAGTTTTTCTTCCCAAAGTCGACGTGTTGAGTCCGGCGTAATCTCGGCTCCAGATCCTAGGCAGGCGGAGATTGAAATCGGAGGCAAAAAACATACACCAAAACACATGCAACAGACCTGCCTAGGATCTGGTGCATTTCGTAGAGAAGGGGGTAGATCGTAGCTGGCCCGGAGTAGTTTTTGTTCGTAGTAGGATGTGCGGAGCCGAACGGACGAGCTAGAGACTAGAGACAAAAGAATGTATACTCAGTCTTACACTCGTGGTGTAGTAGACTGAGGTATTAGTAACCGTTCTGTCTGTATGTACTTGCATGATTATGTAAGCTGTACTCGCCATATGATAATTGATAAACAAACAACAGTAGTTACCGTACCGGTACTTTACTTACCACCTCAATGGACGACTTCGAAGATCTCTTCTATCCTGAGTTGGAGTCATTGGAAGATGAGCATGACTGCGAAAACACTTGCACCTGCCCTGGATGTCTCTCATTACACAAACCTAGTGATACTGAGGCTACATTGTCTGATGAAGAACCTGAGCCACAGGCTCCCATACAACTAGAGCAAACTAGATGCAAAAAGTTGGCGCTCAAAGTACAATCCCTCGCGCCCAAAGTGCTCAAGATTCTCGATGCAATCTCAGAGCAGGGCATGACACTGCCCCTCTTCCTTGATGCTCTCAGCTGGGGGGATGAAAGTTGTCATTCCAATGACAGAATCCGGTTTGCACGAACTGGCTTGATGTTAAGCGAGGAACTACCGGGAATCCTTGAGCACTGGTACCATCCACCGAGAAACCAACACAAAGGCCGAAGGCCTCTGGGTGCACGTCAGAACCTGCAAAAATTTGCTGTGAAATGCATGGCAGACTTACAGTCCCCAGCTTTGCATACTCCTCACAGAATTTCTCACCCCACTGAGAGATGCAGTGCGCTTCGTTGATCATGATGGCAGCTATGTGACCAGCGAAGCTTGGGGAACTAATCAATCCCCTGAACTTGTCATGATTCAAGCACATCTCAGGTGAGGTGATGATCACCTGATGCTTTCGCAGTTTGAGTTGCTAATTTCAAGTTAGGGCAGTCAAAGCAATAAGTCATGATACCATACTTGATGTAGATGTTGATTGTACGAGTTGCCATTCACTGCTACAGCCGTAAGATTCATGTCTCGAAATTTTTCGGCCTGGTCTGCCTCAAGAGCATTGAGCGGGGATATGATGAGTACATGTTTGTTTGGTTGTGCAAGTAATGGGAGCACGAAAGGCATTGTTTTGCCGGCACCGGTACCAGCAATGACTGAACAGTCGAGACCTAACAGAAGTGCCTCGGACACGTCTAGCTGCCATGGATAGGGAACCTTGCCTCCTGTCCGCTGTTCAAATTCTCCAATGATTATCGCACGCGTCACAACAGAATTGTACTTGCGTGCCTTAACAGCGCCGTCGCATGCTTCTTGCAGAATTCTGAGGGATCTTGCAACTTCATAGTCATGATCAAAGTTTGTTCTGGAATGTACAGGGGGCATCAGTTGAAGAATACACCCAAAGGGGGTCAATGCGGAACAAAGACAGCTTGATATGGCATTATACCTGCACATTTATTATTTGCGCATTGCGCAGCCTGCGCACTGCGCATTTTCGCTTTCCAAGAGCTTGTGCGTTTCCAACTGCGCGTTTTCATCGTTGAAAAGTCTCCGCGTTTGTGAGGACGAGCCTAGAGCTGCAGGTGGAGATCAAGTGTCGAAGCTCAGCATTGTTTCAAATACATCTCATGAACACCTGCGATAAGACTAAGGCTTGGTTGCCGATGCTGGCAACTTTCAGTTCGAGAACACATGTTCAAAATCTGGGTCAACTTAAGGCTACAATCTCGAACTTGGCACCACAACATGAATATTATGGGTCGTTCACAAATATAATGAGTCTATGGATGAAGTCCAGTGGTGCTAAACATGAGTAAAACTATGGCTCCGAGTCGAAAACTAGCTTGTCAACTAGAAAGTGGGAAGCTTCAGAGATAAAATGTTCAGCATGATGAAATGTGGCTCCCTGATCCAGGATCTTGAACATTAGCTCTTTGCAACCCTCACTAACCTGTCCAAACTTCAGTTCCTTGAAGCGCTTGACGGCATCACCATATGGTTGTGGATTCCTGCCATCAAGGAGGAACCGACCCATACCATTCCACCAAATAACATGCCAATCCTCACTGCAACCTGTTGGGTCTTGACAGTCATTCGAGTGCATCAAGATTCTTGGCTCATCTGCAGCCACAATCTGACGATGATGATCGAGTGCCGCTTGAACATAAACAATGTTCAAAAATATCTCGTTTCCCATTAGCTCCTGGTGTGTGTGCGTGATTTCGGTAATGGGTGTTTCTGCCAGTTGTTGGAAAGCAAAAGGAAAGATGGAGTGGACATGGTATTTGACGGCCAAGTTGATCAACTGAGCTGGGTGGAAGCGGAAACATGCCAAAAATATGCGGTGCACGACAAATTCTTGTGCATGGCGGCATTGATACATGTCACAAAAGTGAAGGAATTTTGAGAGCTCGTCAGTGGTATAAGAGCCAGTGCGCACTCTATAAACAGTTCAATGGCTGAATAGTAAGAAGCATAAACATTATATCAACGTACCTTCCAAAGGTATGTTCAAGAAATAATTCGAATGTCTCCCGGGATAGTCTGTCGAGGCGGATGGGCTTATCGTCACTCATTCCATCCAGTTCTAGTTGTCCAGCATGCTGTGTGACAGCAAACATATCACGAAAAACATTGGAAGATGCTGACAAGATTGATTTGTGGAGTCTGTACAGCAAATTCTCGACCTGCCGACACAACAGCTTTCAAACAAGGAATGATTTGATAAGTGGAGGGGCTCACCTGGAAAATGTGACTTGAGGCATGAAAATAATAGATTGGGTGTCGAGTTGGTACATTAGTGTCAGACATGGTACTATTGGCAAGAAGTTCGATGTTCGAGATGGGGCCTTTGAAAGTTAACAGAATAACTGAATATGTGTTTGCGATCTTTGTTTGCATTATCCTGGTCCCTTCTCACGCTCTGCAATGTTCTCATCGAACCACTGTATACTACTTGATATTGAACATTGAGCATTAAGCATTGAACTCCAACGGACGACAAATGAGCTTATCGTCATGCCTATAATACTACCACAGACCTTTCCTCAATTTCCATCTCGCACACTTTCTCAGGTTCCATCATCAGCAAACTTTCTCGCTGCTCATGATACGCTGTCAGATATCTACCAACATGCCTTTCGGATTTTGAATCAAGAAGATGCTGATCCTCTTCAGCTCATGTTTCATATAGAAACACTATCAGGAGATGCCATACCTCTCCTAGAAGCCCTTGCACGAGATCCGCGAGGCAATGAGATACATGATTGGCTGTCTCATGCAGCAAATGTGCTCGGAGAACTCTCGGTGCAATTGTCATTGTTTCAATACAATACTCAAAACCGGTAATTTATACCATTGACTTACTTGATTTCACTGGTTATTGACTATGCATCCAAGTATGGACAATGACATGGTATTTCCAGAGCCAGTAACCTTACTGTGCACGAATCATGCAGGTCGTCCGAAAAAAATTATTGACATAAGGTTCCTTGCTGAAGCAGTTTCAAATTCACGACAGATTAAACTAACAGAACTTGCTGAGACATTGGGACTCCACAGGAATACTCTACAACTCTATATGAAAGCTCATGGAATCACGAGAAAATACTCCGAACTCACCAATGCTGACCTTGATATCCTTGTTGGCAAGTTCAAAAAAAAGCGGCCTGATTCAGGCATCAGATACATTGTTGGTTTTCTTCGCAGACATGGTCTCCGAGTGCAGCATCGATGGGTTGTAGAATCACTTCGTAGAGTGGATGGCTTGGGTCAGGTGTTGCAAGATCGTCGGGTCAAACGGAGGCGAAAATACCACATAAAGCGGCCTAATGCTCTATGGCATGTAGACGGGCATCATAAGCTAATCCGATGGGGAATTGTGATTCATGGATTTATTGATGGGTTTTGCAGAACGGTCCGAGTCTGATATGTCTTATTTGCCTAGTTTATTCTGACGTACATTCCCATCAGATAACTGGACTGAGAGCGAGTGATAACAACCGTTCCACTACTGTTTTGGACCTTTTCAAGCATGCAATACAAGACTTCAGGACACCCTCTCATGTGCGAGGAGATCGTGGTGGAGAGAACCTTGATGTTGCAACTCACATGATAATGAAAAATGGACCTTGCCGTGCATCATTCATGTGGGGATCATGAGTCATACTTGATTCTGTTGGTTGATCATGTTATGTACTAACTTTGAGTACCAGTTCTACTTGTAATACACGAATTGAGCGTTTGTGGGTCGAGGTGGGCACCCAATTTGCTCGGAGATGGAGAGCCTTTTTTACTCGACTTGAGAACCATCATGGGCTTGGCCCTCATATCCCTAGTCACATTTGGTTACTACAAACTCTGTTTCTTGATGAGATCAATTGAGATTGCTTGGATTTCCAAGCAGAATGGAACTGTCATCTGATATGTGGTCCGGATACAAATGACAAGAGTCCGAAGGTAAGATCATGGCCGCATTTTTGACATAACCATGACATTGACACATTATGGGACGACAACCCAGGATTTACGTTTTTTGGGGCAAGTGCAGTTCGGCATGTATCAAGATGACTGCGAAGGGATTCATCCCAACATAATTGAAGAGTACTATGGGGTTGATGGCCATACTGCAACTCAACGACAACACCAGACCAGAGCAGGACATCCCGCTGACAAAGAAGACAGTGACAATGATGAGGAACCTCAAAATATAGTACGAGCAATCAGTGATGAGCAAAGAGATCACATCCACCACGAAGCCATCAATGTTCCATCACAAAGGAATCCTTTCATCAATGACGAAACACACCAACAATTTTTTGCCACTCTTGCCGAAGTTGTAGCCGAGGATATCACACCACATCATTGCAGGCTGGCAGTAGATGAGTGGGAAGGTAATGAATACCCGATTTTTGAGACTATTCCTGTTGGTCAACGGGGGTCCAAAGAACTTCATGTCTCGCTTGCCGAGTCAATATGGTTCAAGTGAGCAAAGCTATGGTGCCAAGCATTAGTGGTGTTATCATATTATTTAGCTGCTGGTAGAGAGTGATGAGTCGTACTTATTACTCTTCGGAGCAGGACATGCACTGCAATTGCTTGGGCAATATGTGAATGAGAATCAGACAGAATGTCACATAGTCTTACTAGTAGTGATCTTGGAATCAGCTGTGAATATAAATATAGACGCGATGTGGGAAACAACTCCGCAGTAGGCGGATATATTGTTGGGTGAATGCTATGCCTGCTGCTTCTCTTGCAAGACAAGAACGTTCGACCCTAAAGGGGTCTGCTACTGATATAAGTCTGAAAGTTAGTGTCTAAGGTCACGGAAAGGTAAAGGAACAAGTCCGAAGGTATGCGGACCAAGTCCGAAGGTATGCGGACCAAGTCCGAAGGTCAAAACGTCGGGTCCGAAGGTAATCTACCAAGTCCGAAGCGCGGGAAAAGCGGGTCCGGAGCTTCGGGTCTTCGGGTTACAGATAATAGCAAGGGAATGGGTTCGGAAAGCGTCGGACTATGTCCGGAAACAAGGGAAAGTCAGGGAAAACGAATGGCAAGGGTTTCGGGTGCGAAGCGGGTGCGGAACGGGTGAGAACCAGGTATATTCAGCCAGGTAACAGGTAATGACAGGTATGTGACCAAGTAGATGGGAAGTCCCACCTACAGTAAAGTAAAGAGTGCTTGGTCGTACTACCAGTCCTATATAACTAGCTACGTAGAAATCCGGAATATTGAAAACAGGAAAACATCGGGTCCGGTGATAGGTAAACTAACATGAGGCGCTGCAGACGTGTGAGAACACAGGTAATAACACTGTATACTGCATCAGCCATGGGAAATAAGCTACTACACACCTGCGGGGTTGGACGGAACGGACAGGACATAGGACAGACAGGTTTCCGAAGGTATGCGAGCGGGTCCGGTGCATCTCCGGCGGGTCCGAGGCTCGGAGAGCGCAGGAAAGCGTCGGGTTTGAGCGGGTTTCATCGGAGATGACTGGAGTGACTGGTCTGATGTCCAGATAACTGGGCTTTCGACGTACTCCGTGAATTAGGCCTCTGCAGGGCTGTGGACAGAATGTTCACGACAGCGATCTACCAAATAACCTTGCTTCAGGTTGTTTCTGCCTCTTCCTCTTGAAGTCACAGTCTTTTGGCACCCTCTTCCACTCATGCCACTGTAACTGCATGGACCCTGCCAGTGAGAGCAACACCATTAATCAAGACATCTTTTGTAGAGGTGTCAAGGCTGACAGTCAACCACGTGACTGTGAGGAATTTTTTGCTCGGTTGCAGGACAAGGGCCATTGTTTGGAGTGTGGCCATGGCCGCAGCAAGCACCCTCGCAAGGCATCAGGCTACAAACCAGAAGATGTTCAAGAGGAGGAGGGTGAATCTCACCCGAGTTCATCGGTCGCTGTCAAGGAAATATTCAATTGAATAACTGGTGGCAGAAGTGTCAATGAAAAGTCGTCCACCAGTGTCACCACGAAGCAAGGGAGCCTGCCACTCACTGTTGCCCGAGAAGAAGCACTATCGACTTTATCTTCTACCCAGCTTGCCAATTACCATAAGTTGGCCAAGGGTCCAGCACCAGGGTCAGCTGGCTTGTGGAAGGTACGAGATGGGCTGATGGCTAGTGCACAAATTTAATTTATAACTTCTAGGATCGCAAAGAAACTAACCCATACCCAGCAAGCCAAGCATGCTGGAACACTGCCTCTAGTAGCACCACAGCCACAACTGCCATTTTTCGGGTTGCATCAATTGCCATGCTAACATGTGGTGTCGATGTCAGTTAAGTAGCACTCTCAATGGATCAAACTCATACTATTATTTGGCAGAGGAATGGCCTCGTCAGAGAAACCAAAGCCCCAAGCAGGGGTGGCCAGAATGAGATACAAGCCATGAGGAACTGCGGGTGCTACCTCGACCAGCAATTCAGAATTGATAGTGGATGGACATACTCAAAGATCACTAGCAACCTACATACTTGGTTTCCAAAGGTCTTCAATTACTTGGATACGTAGGTTGAGAAGCGAACATCACAACCACAGTCCACCCACGAAGAGAAACCTGTATGGCGCCTCCTCAACAAGACCGGACAGGTGTTGATGGTTGTTGATATTGCATTTCCGACTGGAAATGACCTCGCAAAACACAAGGGATGAGACAAAGCCAGTGTCAATGAATGTCATCTCTGGTTCGGTAGGTTCATGCATTGCTTCAACATTTCTGTGCTAACAAATTCAATTATCAGTAACAAGGAATCGGATCCCTGACAATGTTTACGAATCTTGGAACACGCAGCCTATCATAGCGGGTTCAGATTCCAAACGTGATTGCAGTGACGCACTTTTGTCTGACACAGACAGTCTTGACAATTCAGTTGTTGACAAGTCCAACAATGAGCTTGCGAGCTCCTTAATGGAATTGGATCTGACCGATGTTGAAGTCAAGGACTCGGACCCAAAAGGTAAAATGAAGGCTAGATCACTGAAGAGGACCAATCGTAGTGAGTTTTCAGTTATTACATTAATTGCACATGTTCTTACTCGTCCACTTCACAGTGAAAAGAGTTCTTTCCCCTGACCAGTCACCATCGGATGCAACGAGAGTGGTTCAAAAGAAACTAAAGAAAGGTTCGTCACTCCACCTGTTTTTCCTCCAGTACCTACTAGTATGTACTTGACATTCAGAAGCGGCAAGCAACACTGGCATTCCGCTATTTTTGATGGACCCGGCAGGTTCAAATTCTCAAGGCCCTTCATTGACCCAGCCTGCTCAATCCAGTAGCCTTCGTAAGCTCACTATTCTGCTCATTCACTACTTATTATTTAATCTGCACCATTATCACCAGAAACAGTATCATTTCACAGTCAAGTGCGTGGTGCTGCCGCTGTCCTGCAGCTCAAGAATGAATTATCGTCTCCACCCGAATTCGTGTCAGTCAGTGAGGCCGATGTCTTGTGGCGCAACAAAACAGAAGACAATGACCCCTTCACACCGGAGCATATCAATCCTTGGGACTCTCATTATATCATGACTCAGAACCCCACTAACTTCCTCGTTTGACTCGGACTCGGGTCTATCTTTTGAGCAACAGGCATACTAATTCATTTCTCGTTCCTCCTTGTGTTTTGCAGTACATACTGTCAATGTCATCCCACACTCATCACCTCATCCTATACTCCTACCCTGCCTCCTCGCGATGCATCACCTACTAATGATATCCTGCAGTCGCTTACATGATTTCACTCGTTACTTTGCATACACTCTTTGAATGCTGAATGTGTCACTTACCAAGCACTAGTTGGATGTGATCGAGTTCATATCGAAACCGCCACAGTGGTGTTCTCGAACTGAAAGTTGCCAGCATCAACAATCAAGCCTGAGTTTTATCGCGGGTGTTCACGAGATGTATTCGAAACGATGCTGAGCTTCGACACTTGATCTTCACCCGCAGCTCTAGGCTCGTCCTCACGAATGCGGAGACTCTGAGTCAATGATGAAAACACGCAGTCAAAATGCGGAAATTATTGAATAAAACGCGCAAGCTCTTGGAAAGCGAAAATGCGCAGTGCACAGGCTGCGCAACGCACAAATAATAAATGTGCAGGTATAACGCCATAGCTTGAATTGGTAAATCAACAAACGCGATGACGAGCGCGTTTCATAGTACACGTGATACGACATACCCCCTTCTACACGAAATGCACCAGACGTTCTAGGGCACACTCACACATACAAATCGAACATGTTTTTTGCCTCCGACTTGAAACTCCGCATATGTGGCTGTGCTACATTCTCATGTGCCCTAGAACGTTGGGAACGAGACTAAGTCCGGCGGAGAGTTACCGCGCAGAAAAGTGCATTTTCCCTAGAGTTCGCGCACTTTGTCACACCATGTCACACGTCTGCCGCAACACCTTTTCACACTCCGCAGTGTCCGCATCGTTCGTGGATAGATTGTCACATCCGGGCATATTTCTCTTTTTGCAGATGATCCTGACAAGCATGTAGCCCCAGAGAAATTTGTTTTAGTATTCTCTCATTGTGTATAACCATCATACTACATTCCAGAATTTTATGTGGTGATCTGACCTTTAGAGTGAGCCTTCTATGCACAAAACTAGTCTCCAGCACCAATAAGTTGGCCATAGGACGAGATCTACTTCGATTTTCTTCAAACAAAAAACATGGCACTGTGTATTATGTTGGGGGGAACCTAAATACAACATATATAAGGATTCCGTGCAGAATTGTGTGTGCTAGCGTTGATGTATGAACTCTTGGGACACCCGGACTGGTGGGACTATCTAGTCACAATCGTCGAAGTGTTTGTCAGAGCGGGCGTCCAGTGCCAAAGCCATAGGCATCCTTACAATATATTAGTGTACTAATGTTTGTGTTGCTAAGTACGTAGGCAACTGCTGATTGACCGTTGTACCGGGGCGATCTGGCGCAGGTCCTCCGAGGAGTGCCAGGTGTCGTGGCTCAGTGGCCGGAATCTTGGCTCGTAGGTAGTCGCCGCTGCATGTAGTAGTCGGTCCTCGATAGATAGAGCCATCGCCTCCCGCTATAGAGGTTTGGCCTCTGGGTTTCCCTTGCAGTCTGTGCCCGATCCACCGCAGAAGAAACCAGACGATGGGGGAAACCCACTTTCAAACACAAGACGACATCCAGAACCATGGCGCAAAACCAAATATAAAGCCGATGTGGGAAACAACTCCGCGGTAGGCGGATATATTGTAAGGTCAAATGCTATACCTGCTGCTTCACTTGCAAGGCAAGAACGTTCGACCCTAAAGGGGTCTGCTACTGAGATAAGTCTGATGGTTAGTGTCTGAGGTTGCGGAAAGGTAAAGAAACAAGTCCGAAGGTATGCGGACCAAGTCCGGAGGTCAAAACAGCGGGTCCGAAGGTATAATACCAAGTCCGAGGCGCGGGAAAAGCGGGTCCGGAGCTTCGGGTCGTCGGGTTATGGGTAATAGCAATGGAACGGGTTCGGAAAGCGTCGGACTATGTCCGGAAACAAGGGAAAGTCAGGGAAAACGAATGGCAAGGGTTTCGGGTGCGAAGCGGGTGCGGAACAGGTGAGAAACAGGTATATTCAGCCAGGTAACAGGTAAAGACAGGTATGTGACCAAGTAGATGGGAAGTCCCACCTACAGTAAGTAAAGAGTGCTTGGTCGTACTACCAGTCCTATATAACTAGCTACGTAGAAATCCGGAATATCAAAAACAGGAAAACATCGGGTCCGGAGATATGTAAACTGACATGAGGCACTGCGGACTTGTGGGAACACAGGTAATAACGCTGCCTACTGCATCAGCCATGGGAAACAAGCTACTACGCACCAGTGGGGTTGGACGGAACGGACAGGACATAGGACGGACGGGTTTCCGAAGGTATGCGAGCGGGTCCGGTGCATCTCCAGTGATGTCCGGCGGGTCCGAGGCTCGGAGAGCGCGGGAAAGCGTCGGGTTTGAGCGGGTTTCGTCGGAGATGACTGGGAATGACTGTACTGATGTCCGGACAACTGGGCTTTCGACGTACTCCGTAAAATAGGCCTCTGCAGGGCTGCAGTGAGAATGTTTCCTACACTGACACACGAACATGATGAAAAGGGACCCAACTTGTTGCCTCAGAAGGCATTCAGAACCAGCACCAAACGTAATGAGCGAATAAGAACCTCAAGTATAGCACAGCTTGGCGCCAAACTAAATCAAAAGCCAACACACAAACATGATGCATAAGGGGTCAGAACCGGTTGCCTCAGGCGGCCTTGCTCTGCCCCGCACCTCTCTTTGCAGGCGACACCTGTCCTGCGGGTCCATGGGCCTTTCACTTCCCTTTGGGCTCCGCGGCCTTAGTAGTGGATTTCATGAAGAGGCCCTTGGCAGCACTCGTGAGAGGGAGCAGCTCCATGGACTTCCTGTCTGGTATGCGACCTGATTAGCCGTTCTCGTCGATTCTCTACGGACCCCCAGCTGTGTCTCATGCAAGTCATGTTCATCTTTCAGCGCATGTCTTTGAGCATCAAAAGCTAATAACATCATGTTCACCATTTCACGGGATTGCTTATGGGGAGATGCAACGCATCCAAGAAAAGTGTGACAGCAGGCGAGCATATCGGCTCGGCCAGCCAACATGCTCACCATGGAGCCCAGTGCTTCGAGTCAACGGTGTGAGCACATCTGCATAAGCTTCGTATGGATGAGTTGTCATATGAGGAAAGTTGGCTTGTAGTTTTCCGTAGTTGGACCTTGATAGAAATGAAGATAGTCATTCATTCTATTTAGTGGCGGGTGAAGGCGTTCGACCGGAATGTGACATCAAGCTTCAAGATGCGACAAGACGCGTTACAGTGCACAGTACAAGCTCTGCATGAACGACTAGGAGAAAAATCGGTATGGGATGTGATTCCATTAATATTGATGAAGAGAACCACGAGTGAGATTCTGAGAACTCGAGGCGCAGAGCCATGGAGACAACCGGGAAATCAAGGAATCGGATCGAGTCGGGTGCAAATACTACAGTCTATTCAGAAAGTCTTGACTCACGTGTTTGTAATGGTTCGAAAATAGTAGAAATGTTGAAAATTCATTTAAATCACTTTCGAGTTTTGTATGCCTCTGAGTGGCTTCAAACACATCATATCGCACAAGTTTCTTGGTCAGACTCACCATGGTCTACCAGAGGATCAGTTGTGATCGGAAAGAACGAGCCATGTACCTGCTTTTGGAGGAAGGATGGGACATTGAGCGCATTGCTGTTGCTCTCAGAGTATCATCAAGAAGTATAGAGCGGTGGGAGGCAAATTATGATGAACATGGACATGTTAACCCTCCCACACCAATCATGGGTCGCCCTCGCTTGCTGGATCAAGTTATGACAGATGAGATCCACGAACTGCTAGCTGAAAACCCGTCACTGCTACTTGACGAGATCGGCGAATGGCTCGCCATATATCACGATCGGCCAATATCAACACCAGCTCCCCATGAAAACCTCAGGGACCTTGGTCTCACATACAAACGCCTGAAGAGAGTCGCAGCCGAACATGATGATGGTTTCCGAGCTGATTGGTTGCACAACATAACAGCCAACTATACAGCTGAACAGCTTGTGTTCCTGGACGAGTCAAGCGAAGATGACTGCACCATACTCCCTAGATATGGTTGGTCACTCAGTGGATAAGCCCCCTTTGACAGTGTCTGCTTGAACAGAGGCATTCGATACAGCGTGCTGCCAGCTCTCACCATTGACGGCTATATGACTGTCCGAGTCATTGAGGGATCTATAGACGGCGCAGAGTTCTACGATTTCAGTTGTCAACGACGTAGCAAGTACATCCTTTTCAGTGTCTGAATTTTCGCTGATCGCATCCGCTGTAGTTGCCCAATATGAACCCATTCCCGGGCCCCACTAGTGTGATTTCCTCGACAACTGTTCCACTCATAAGAGCTCAGTGATGCCCTACGAGAAGTCTGTTCTCAGATTCCATATCGATACCATCAACAGATTCGTCGTCAGAGTGTTGCGAATGAGAGGCATTCTCCTCGTCAGAGCATTCAGATACTGTATTAGACATAATCTAATGTTCAAAAGAGCAACAGTTATACTTCTCTGCTCGAGTTTGAAAGAGAGTTGGTGTAAGTTGGCTGAATTTTCGATTTATTTGAATTTTCAGCTATTCTACTATTTTTGAACCATTATGAACACGTGAGTCAAGACTTTCTGAATAGACTGTAGAGAGATTGTTCGACAAAGCCTCCACTAACGTGGGATCGCATATATGTGCCCTTCGCACATTAGTCTCGAAAGATCTTCGCTTTCTGCTTTCATCCCCAACGCTCTAAAGCTTGTAGACGAGTGGAAACGCACTGTCACGACAATGAGATTCTCATTCTCAACAGCGTGTTTTAGCCTGGTCTCATATCTTGGCTGTCCCTTTCTTTCTCCTCACAACTCGAGATGCATCTCAGTCTCGGACACTGCGGAAATTGGAGTTTGGGTGCGGTCCGTGCGGAGCGTGTTTGACATAGATCTGGACTTTTGCCCGATTATCTGTGACACACTCGTTGAGCGCTGGGTGCGGGCTGGGATAGTGGTGGGGGCAGAACTACTTGGGGTCAGTTCTGCCGGTTATAATCGGCAAAACTCTAGGCTATGTAGACTATGTGTATGACATTCCTGACGACAACATCAATGTTGCCTTGTCTCATTCCTTATCCTCGCCGTTGTAATTAACCACCTCAACTTCATCTAGAATAGCCTGTGGAATGATTCCTTGTTCGACCCGATCCAACTCGCCAAACTCAAAAGCATTTCCCTCGAGTACTTCAACTTCGTCAATGCTCTGAATTTTTTCAGTCCTCTTCAACTCTTCGAGCCACAAATTCAGCAGTAACGTCGTCAGGCGAGATACTCTCTGGACCTGCAAGAAGGTCATCTGCATCACGAGGCTCGGTCGAGAGCGAGGGTACGCGAAGGATGCTTCAAGATCCTGTGCAGTCTCGACAGCAATGCCAACCACTTCACGAGTATGCATGTGAGGGAGCAGTGGCATTTGTACAGCGCTTGATAAGGTGGTTTGGTAGGCTGTTGTCACGGCCTTGGATTCGAGCGCCTGATGAGTTATCAGTGTCGCCGCAATGTTTGCATTTCAAGTAGTAACAATTTGAGTTGTTCTGGAGGCGTCCTCCAGCGTGCACCATCTAACTTTTAGGGACGTTAGTTTTCATGTTCTTTGAATTCAAACATTTTCAAATTCATTGTCCTTTAAGCTTTGGGGTCGAAGGCCCTATGTTGGACATAACCCTATCAAACACTGTTATCAGATCTAATTTACATCTCCGCGAGTCTCGGATGTCCTGGAGTTCTGCCAAGTTCTGTCACCCTCCCTTCGCGTGGGTTCTGCCGTGTGCCAGGTACAACCAGGTTTACCAAACTGGTTGACAAGACTCCCGAGTCCTGCCAACAACAAGGCCGCCGCTAACCCAGACCTCGTACAAATCTGCCCTTGACCAAATTCTGGCGACATTCTACCGATTAATGTCTTCGCAGCAGCCGGATTCTGAATACTTTGTTGGCTCTCTAGCATCGCAACTACTCTCACTAAATCATTCCACGCATTGCAAGTGTGCTTCTATCCCCCCAATAAGTATTCCTACCGCACGAGTATTGCTACAGCACATATCCCTTAATTAATTTTGCTTTTTCGACAAGCTGTATTTGGCTATTTTTGTCTCCGCTGTCAGGCAAACAGGGACTGAGAAATAAAATGTCACAATACGGGTACTATGAGGGTGCTGTGTAAATTTCAGGCGGCGGCGGAGAGCAATTTCCAGAACACTACCAAGTTTAGGTGAGTTACGTTGTGCACGTTTTGTGTGCTCTTCGTTCACCTATTATTCCATGATTCCAGTAGTCCCCCCTCAATTCTAAAAATTGCTCACAAGCAGTGCTTGGCTGGGTGAGTCACATCAGCGGTTAGTTTCCATATTGCCATCACCCTCAAACCAGACAACCATCCTTCCCTGCACCGGGTCCCTACCTACTAGCTATAATTTCCGGTGCCGGCGGATAGAATCCAACCAAAATCTCGTGAAGAGCTTAGGTTCTGAAGGCAGGCTCCGAAGGCCTGAGGAATAACGTTGGCAACAAGCCAGTGATAAAGACGGAAACCCAGCTCCATGCCTCATCGACTCGAACTAGTGCCAATCAGCATCACTACAAATCGTGTCAAATTCTATGCAACAAAACAACATTAGCGATTCCTCGCAAGCTTAAGCACAAGGAACAAGGTATGCCCACTCGTCAGTTGTGTACTTCAGCGCCCCGTTGATTTTTATCGATCACCGTCAGAATGGTCTATTTTCACAGAAGCCTCACCCTCTGGGAAGGAGCCTGCTGCAATGGCCAGAATGAGGTCAACGGGTTCAGTAAAGTTATGATTCAGGAAGCGGCATTTAATCTCTTTCTAAGCCTTTGGAAGAACTGTATCACGTCAATCCCTATCAAGCCACATGTCGATATGATCACATCGGAGATATTCAATTTCGCCATTGCTCGCTTGGCCATGACATATTTTCTATAACGTTGAAAATTTCACCGACAGTATCTTGCCTCGTGCACAACAATTAAGGACTGAGGAGCACCTATTCTCGCCCAGACCCTCTAGCAAATTTCTTCATAAATACCAGGCACCTTTAGGCCCTATAACATTCGACATTGCTTGCCTCGTTCCTCGTTCACCCATGCCAAACCAATTTCCGGTCAGCCAGGAATTCCTTGCTGATGACCAGGACATCCCTGGTGACGGTGTTGATTGGGCGTTCGGCGACACACCCAGCCCTAGTCTCCCTTATGCTACTAATATTGTAAGACTTCTCAGATGGTTCTTCCTCACGCTGATCGTTCCAAAGATGTCACTGAACTCAACAACACATCTCAATTACGGGTTGGCGGTATCAACTTCAACCTCCAAGTAAGTCGCCCCCCCCCTCCCTCCCTTCCTTACAGATATCTAATACCGTAACTAGTCATCTCTCTGGCTTCCGGCACAACACCCAGACACTTGACAGTAGCACCCAAAATTATGACCGAGGCATCAACGTCGGCCACCCTGGTGAATCCACGCCATACAATAGCTATCAGTGGCCAAACTTTGTCATACCTCGGCCAGACCTGGGTTTTTCGCAAGTTGTATTTGTATCACAGCCCACCAACCGGCCGGATTCAATCCCGCTGCAAAGCCATTTCCCATTTCCCCCTCTACACTGCCGATGGCTATCTGACGGTATACCCTGCACATTTACAGGAACTCTCGAAGAATTAAGGGTTCACTGTAGGGCCAGCCATTTTGCTGGCCCCAAAGATGCGCCAATCGCATGCCAATGGGAGGATTGCGAGTACCACAGGCGCGGTGACCGCGCAGTCCGTGTCATGCGGCGCGACTGCGTGTGGCGTCACACTTGTGAGATTCATTTGTTTTTGAAGAGAGGCACCTAGGCATGTACACCTCCTTTACATGTTGAATTTGGTCTTACTCTTTTGCATTCCTTCAATTCTAGCCAAGCCATGCTATCTCATGTAATAGATGTGCTATCGTTCACTCGCTCTTTGCTCTTGTCATTCACCAAAAATCCACATTTCCATCTTTTTTCACAACTTCTGACCGATTCTCGTTTACGTCCGCCTATAGCTCTTCAATGTTAGATCTGTCGGTATTAGAACACGGAGGTCTGCAGTTAAAAATGCGAGCGAGAGACCTGACATGGAAACCGTCCCACGATATGAGACATTACGCACATAAAATGACTCGTGTGTTAATTTAATGCCAGAGCTTCTGATTTTCAAATGGATATGAATCATGCATGGGACCGATGCACCGCAGGTGCGCAGGGTGCGCATTACTGTGGGACCGTAACAATCAACCAACGCAACGACTGGCCTTCGGAGTCATTTTCTGGCCATAGGCTCCGATCATCATACGTTATGATCTCTTCGGATGCAGCGGTTGGTCACAGAAGAAGATATAGTATCCATCTTAGACTGATGCGGAGTTTCATCAGTCTAGGTGCATCTATGCCTATCTGAGTCTCCGCAGATCCGCCTTGCAACGGAACACGGAGATCACCGCAAAAAAATCATTCCACATCCCCAAGGCTCTCGCAAGTTTCCTCCATTAAACATAATGCACAGCACGTATCATGGCAGTCATGGCGTACCTCACGTCTCCATCTGGGACCTATCCAGTGCAAAATACACCTTCAGGCAGACGTCATACGCACGTCCCCCGTTCCTAGTCCATGCCACCGACCGCCATCGATCCATCACTCGCGATAGGTGTACATGGGAGTCTACCTAGCAGCCGGGTCTGCCAATGCACATGGTTCTTCTCCCGACGCCCTAGGAACAATCAACTAACTCAAGAGCTTGCTGCAATGATGGTTAATATTATTAGCCGTCATTAAAAATCAAAAGAGACCAACGCGCCTAAGTTGTAAATCCTGACGGACTGAAACTCGCACTGCGTTTTCTTCTATTGAAGTATGTGCAGAGTTCACCAGGAACTAAAGGTGTCCAAGTCTTATACCCACACAAATTACAGGATCGACACGCATCCGTGTTATAGGGTCCAGCCTAAGCAGCAGTCAATGAAGTGGTTATCGACATCAGCACTCCTCAACTTCCAGACAGACGGACCATGTCATTACATGAAAATCCCCCCCGATCCTTCAGCAGAGGCCACAGTGCTGCACAACGTTCCCGTGCCGCACGTGTTTTTCAGTATCCGCGGCACATCCCGCGGTGTTTATAAAAACCTGTGAGGCTGTGCGTGGCTGTGCGTGGCTGTGCGTGGCTGTGCGTGGCTGTGCGTGGCTGTGCGTACTAGGCAGTGTCAAGACAACTTGAAGATGCAAATATTCCGAACACAGTAAGCTTGTTGTTCGAGAAGCATAGCTGCGGAATGAACTGACATTCGAAATGAATTTTTCATGTGACGGACCTTCGACCACCTTCGAATTGCAAATTTCCAATTTTGAACACGACCTCGTCAAAATAAACCCATTTACGCGACATACACTGTATCCTAATATTTGATTCATCGATCCGATTATGATGACATCTGCATCAATCCGCAGCATCCGGAGAACCGCAGCGTCCAGGTACATGATGGGCTGAATCTTTCTCTGCACAGTCTCTGCATGTGCGCTGGTAGTCTGGCTTGGAGGCCGTCTAGTAGTGCAGTCTGTCGAAGTGGGATGAGGCGACTCTGGATTCCGTCACTGGATGCCACGAAGTGGCTGTGCTGCTGTAGCGGCAGACGCCACTGGTTTTGCGAGAACGTTATTATGGATATGTGCTACAAGGCGGTATCATCATATACAGCATGAACCAGGTGGATGTGTAGGCCCGTACATTGGCTATAAGTGTAGGAGATCTGGGGATTGTACTTCAAGGTGCGATGGTTGGGAATGAGGGGCTGGTGCTGGAGGCAGCGAAGTCATTTACGGTGCGTGACAGGAAGGTGGGGGCGGGGTTCGTGCCTAGAACTATGGATGGCGCTGGAGGGAAAGGATGCATAAGCACATATAAGGATATGTGCGCGGTGTCCTGACATGCATGAATCAAAATATGTTTTCGCCGATCACAGCAGAGCTCAATATGACGGATATGAGAAAATCAGTGCCGATTTTTCCACTAACATTGCTATCTAACAAACCACAGACACTAGTATGTTTTTTTTTGATCATTGTTTATTGTCCGTTGGGGCGTAGCCCTATGGTAGACAAGACATGCGAGTATTTACTGTAACGTACTATTGGTTTATATGCGTCCGATGGTATACATTCATTGGTCCAGGTGAAACACGAGGACGGTTAAGGCCAGCTAAAGGCGATAGTGGGGGTGTGAGCTTGTTCATTCTTCTTCTTCATCTTCGTCTGCAGGTGGAGTGACGTCACCAACACTAGTACATTGAGAGCTCATGCTACACATAGGTACGTTGACATCTCACTGATTGATATTAACTCAGTGAGATCATAGCAGGTCATACGTGCACATGGGAGGGGTGACTGAGATCTGTCAGGTAAGCATGGGACAAGGAATACCCTCGGTGCGTTCCGAGACTAATTATCACTCGGGCTTCGGGGACACCTTAATCCCTATTAAATCCTGGGGTATCCGAATGGCATACTACTCGCGTCTAAGTATCAGTGGACATCCCAAAACCACGCAAGTCATTTTCGGTCAAGGATAAGTAAACCAAGGCTCTGAGATTGTATAAGCCAGTGTTCAACAACGAGTAGAGCACTGCGAACTACAATCAAGTTGTGGCAGCGGCGGCCATATTACTTGCGAACTTCAGACCGCAAGCCCCCGGGGTAGGTACTGGGCGCCCAGCGCCTGCGGCCTTCACCGTTACACCGACGGCAATAGCAAGAACACCGAAAACGTCTGTCATGTTCGCTTTACCTATTCTCCTAGAGGGAAACTATATATAAGCTTATAGAAGACTGTCCTTCCTTCTTGAGCGATCACCATCGGACCAAAGCAACCCTGCGCAGAGTCCCGTACAACTGCCACAGGCATATCACCAAGAATGGCAGTAAATGGAACGCACTGATATTGAAAATTTCCCGGATCATTCCAAGGAAATTGTCCAAGCCACTGCATTAATCAGTTCCACCCAAATGTGGTTTCGGACGGTGTGTGGAGTATAAATAATATGATCGCGATAATCGCCAAATTCTCCAGCAGCACGAATTATTTGCGGAGCGGTGGCTAGGGTCAATGGGTGCGGGTAGGATGGAACAGCTGGCACAAAACCGTACGGGTGGGCGGGAAGACTCGTTGTGCCTTTGTAATGAGTTAGATCCAAATGATCTGCATACGTTTGTCAACTGCTCTTTACTGCATCAACACAGGTTTGAATGTTTGACGCCTTGAGATTTGAGGTCACCAGGTACAACTCCATATAAACGTTTCGCGCGAGAAGTCGCTGAAGCTATTGATTTGCATTAGCGTTGGGTCGTTCTAGATCTGACATCATGGTAGTCTCGAGTCGATGTTTTGGGAAGAGTCCGGCTGTGCCCGGTTGTTCCGGCCAGGACGCCTTCGACGAAGACTAACGTCATAGAAATTTGGCGTTATTTGTTGATCAAGGTGATGCTCACCAGCAGTACTACTTTTCCCACCAACAAATGTGCCGATTTCATTGCTGACTCGAAACGGTGGAGTGGGGGGTTCTGACGGAAGATGCAGCAGGCGGTGTTTACAGCATAGTCTTTCAGCAAGGGTGCTGTAGCATCGATCATAGAGTTCGGCTGGTTTGGGCAGCTTGAACGACTCCTCTAAGATCCGGGACAGGGCAATTGAGGGGGATCTACCAGAAGCCTTCCAAACCTTTCATTCGGTTTGATTCCGTTACTTGGGACAAAAATTTTGTCTTGCGAAGCGGTAAATAGAATGATAAGGGTGAGCGCTGGGGCAATTTCAACGAATAGGGAGGACAGATCTGGGGCCCAAAAATAAAAACCGGCCCTCTGACCAAAGGGATCGTCAACGTCATTTGGGAGTGCGGGCGATAGAAGGAAGAGAAACAGATGGTGACACATCGTGTTACATTGAGAAGGCTGCCAGGCTGTCCAGTTCGGGCACTGGCGTTCTACTCGCGAATTGTGGCTTGGCTGTGCTTCTGATCCGAGCCAGACTCCGAGGGCACGTACCATCCTGTGCTGAGAGCGAGTGATACGTGATGCCGTCCTCGAGGCTATACTCATTGAGTGAAGCATACGGTGTGCGGAGAACTTGGTTAAGTCTGGATGTGTCAACCGTCTCGCATGAATCAGAGGCCGATCGATCACGTATATGGCAAGTGTGCAAAATATTCAACACATTGGATGACTTCCCGTGGGCAAAATAATCCAGCATAGAATATTTCGGAGTCTCAAAAACATTTCCAGTAGCCGTAATATTTTAATCTATACTACAATAATCTCCCGTGCGCTCAGTCATTAAATTTAGTCCAGTCCTTGATGGATGATCTTGCAATCCAGTACCTGCTTCTCAACGAAGACGAGGCAGAACTTTTTGATGACGAAGGAGCTCAGGTCCTAGCTGCAGCCCTCATTGCTGGGATCGAGGTAACTCGACAACACCATATTGATACCCGGAACCCACGTCGTTTATACCTTTGCCGGCCCCAGCTCCTTCCAAACCCTCGCATAAACATCCCATGGCAGGTGTTATACGACAGCCAGAGTGATACGTGAGCACGCCGACATAAAATGCAGAGATCATGAGTGCGCCGACGCTAAATGCAGGGATGGCGGGGAAATTTTCGAGCGGGATTGGTCGAAGGTATATGCTACGACGGATTGGGCCCAGTTGGTGGTTGGCAGTCAAGGTAGACACTACTTTAGCAGGTGTGCACGGTCGTACATGTCGTACGGGGCACTAATCATCAGCTAAAAAGTATATTACTCAGCAAAAGGTCGAAAACGCACCGTTGTATCACTGCGCGAGGTGAAGGATTGCGCCACGCACGTCGAGCAAGGTATATTATGTCAGCGAATATCGCTGGCGTAGTGACCTAAAATGGAAGGAAGTCCGGATATTCAAGTCTGGAAAGTCTATTGGGGGGGGCCCCCCCCCCCCCAATAGATTAAGGTTTATTCGAGGGGGGCAAGCGAAATGCATTTGCAAATTCAGTAGAAATGAACAGCGGCATCGCGGCACGTCTTCCTAATGTGGCAATATTTATTATATGATAATCTATTCAACATTTTTCGAGCCCGCGGGAAGTCATCCATTAATTCGATAGTATAAATTATAGTTGCAAATCAATGAACTCACGCTGATCAGTAATCACACGCACACCAAACCACCAAATATTGTCCGATGATGACGGTGGAAATGAATACCTCCGCAGCTCCTACTCCGATGCCTTTTATGGAAACCTTGTTGTCTGGTTCAGTTTGGGTTCAGTCTCAGAGTAAGTATTGACGCGAGGAACGATATACAGATAAACTCGTTTGATTTATTACTAATTACAACCCAGCTGGGAGGGTAGTTGGAGATTCATCGGCCGCAAGTTGGCTGCAAGAAGCACAAACAGAAGTTTTGCGGAGATGAATATGATCCTTTACACCAATATTCGGACCATTGCCATCATACATCATGCATCACGGTTGACCAACTCACGCTGAACTTGATAGTACAGCTTTGGTACAGCTTTACGGTACAGCCACTAGTATCGCTGGTCGGCGTTGGTGCGACTTGATAGTCTGGGCAACTTCCAAGCTAATCTCAGTTCAGATTCAAATTTCCTTGCGGTTGCATGCACGTACAAGGCCCACAATACAGGCACTGTACTGGTACCATGATAGTATATGAGTAAGTTTTGACTGGGTTTAATGAATAGTGGCAACTTACCTGAATATTTCAAGTGTGCTCGCACTTGTCTTCCGCCTTCTCTCGAACTATAGCAATTGCTGCATGCTCCCCTTTGCCGGCGGTTATTCGCACTCGAGATATTCGGATACTGCACTTACGGCTGGCCGCACCTGCCGGCATGTCAAGCTTGCTTATTTTGCGGAGATACTAGCTGAAGTACGGTATAGTACCTCGTCATTTCAATTCCTGGTCACACATACTTGTTATGGACGCCTTCTCTAGTCGAATCGTTGGAATAACATCACAGCAACTCCATATTTTATGTACTCGTGCCCACCCGTGGCTACGGCGCTGATATATCGGAGAGATAGCAGTGGTCGCAAATCGCGGGGAACTTATTTGGAACTTACCGGTGTACGTTTTATCACCATGTAAATAACGCCATGCCACTAGGTTTGCCATGGTGCGGCATATTTTTTTTCTGTTTGCCCGAAACTTTGCCCTTCCCCATGCCTTTCAAGACGGACATTTAATAACCACAGGGCACATGTTATCTCCCCCCATCCCCCGGATGGATTTTCTCAATTATACCTGCAACCGGTAGGTCCTATGCCATGCATCATCGCTTGCTCTCATAGCCCTATTATTCAGTACACCCCCGCCAGATCATCTTGCGGTCAACCAGGAAGTCCTCGACGATGACCTTTGTTGCGCCTTTGTAAACCCACCCGGCAGTTTCCTTTGCGCCAACGATATGGTAGGATGTTCTCTGTCACGCTGATCTCCCCGAAGTTAGCTCCTTCACAATTACAGCCCTCCGAGTCAACGACATGTTCAAACACAACAGATCAACAGACATCAAACCCTAAGTTAGTCTGCTCTTTCTCTTCCTTACAGACATATAACACCGTGCCTAGTCATCCTACTCAACTCACTGTCGGCCCGTGGACATCAGGCGATTCATCGAGCAGCACTGATCACAACCACCGCAACTTCACACAAGGTCGATACTCAACACAATCCGCTTCCACGTCCGTTCCCCAGGCATTGGCCATACCCCCATCACGAGGTGCCTACTACCACCATACCACCACCAATATGCTCCAATCTGTCCCAGATTATGGCTCCTGGCATAATACACCAACCCTTCACACCACCCAGTACTGCAACCCGGCGTTAGGAGGCGCCAGTATCGGGCACTCTTCTCCTGCAATGGGAAGCGACTACTTGTCCCCATCAACGTCCCAAATGTATGCTCTTTGTTACCGTGTATAAGTAGTCATTTGCTCATAATCACCCACATACACAGGGTATATCCAAATGGCCACCCTTCGCGGTCCACCATTTCCTCGCAATATATCGTGGCTAACCATGATACGCCTTTCGTTTTGGACCCTAATATGACCGCCTCCGATTTCTCACCATATAACACTTCATCACATCAATGGCAGAATTCTGCCGTCCCTAAGCCAGGGCCCCCGAGCTTGCCGTTCACACCTATGCCTCCGTCATTGGCCGTGAAATCTTCACGACTTACATTTGTAATGCAGCCCCATGCAAGTCATGATGAACATATAGGTTACTCTTCAAACCAGTCACCAACCACTCAGCCCTCTTCATTCCCGCTTCATAGCTGTCCTTCATCTCCCCTCCTGTCCTGCCGATGGTTAAACGGCGACAACGTGACACCCTGTGGATTTGTGGGGACGCTGGAGGCGTTAAGGTCGCATTGTAAAACCAGTCATTTTACTGGACCAAAAATTGCCCAGATTGAATGCCGTTGGGAGCGTTGCAGCTACTACAAGCGCGATGACCCCACGGTTCGCGTCATGCGACGCGACTGTATTTGGCGTCATACTTGTGAGGTACATCTGAGGTTGAAGAGGGGGAATATCTAGGCTTCTACAACTCTTTGCATTTTTATTTTTGTCATCCCTTGTATTGCACCACCGCTAACCACGCCATGCCTTCTTACGTTATGTTAGATCCGACCGTTCGCCGTGGATTCACTTAGTCTCACGTTTCATAGCTTTTTACTGGTCCATTAATATTCTCTGGTTCATTCGTGTTCGCCTCGATTATTGTAATATCAGACTTGTCGTCAGACATGGAAGATGTTTAGTACCTGCTAGGCATATGTGGTCTACATTTAGTAACATTTCGTTCGCATTTGAAAACACGAGCGAGAGACCTAGAAACCATCACACGTCATGAGGCATTATGCAATGTTCGCCTGACATAGTTTGGGACCTGTGTTATTTTAGTGCCTGATGTTCTAAATTCTCCGTGGACCTTCCTAATCTTTTTGGATTAGAAGACGATTGTTTGTCATCGAAGAATACACAGTACGCATCTCTGATCCGGAGGAAAATCCGTGGACTGCATCGACGTATCACTCGCTGCAGTTTCGCATGTGCATATATCCGCGGTCAAATCTGCCAATGTGCATGGCCCTTCTCCCAACACCCCCCGAGGCCCTATTACCAACTTCGCATTGACCAGCTGCAATGATGACCAATATTATGAGGAACCCGTCATGAAGAAAAATCGAAAGAGCCGTGCGACTAAATTATAAGTCCTGAAGGGATCTTACCCTTACACTACGATTCGTCCTGAAGAATGTGCAGAGCTCGCCAAGAAACTAGCCAGGAGCGTCCAGATCTGGTACTCATGCGCACCCATCCCTTGTTGACACCGTAGGGCCCAAAACATGTAGCAGTCGGTGAGATGAACCATCCGTCAGTTGTCGGCACCAACACTTGTCGTCTCTAAGACAGGCGAAACGTGTATCGCATGCTTGATTAATCATTCAGCAGAAGAAGGCTCGCCGCAGCTGAGTATTCTATTTTTGAACGTCCGCGGCAAGTCAGCGTGTTTATCATATATAACAATAACAGAAATGTGTGACTGCCAAATTTGAATGTAAGCGGGCTGCTCTTATTTAAACGGGAACTGAACTTCGCCTGCAACCTAGCATACATCTTCCTGCTGGTGTTCTCCAGGACCGCAAACTGAACACAACTCTGCGACCGACGATTCTTTGTTGGCTTTTCAGCTTAGCAATGTCTTGCATATTGCACAAGACAATAAACTTGAGCTCTAAAGACACTGTTCCAGTGTTCCTCGACGACCTGTGAGACTTTCGACAGTGAGCTGGCTGCCCCCTAGCATCTTGATTTCAAGGACTTTTATCGGAAAATTTGAGAACCTTCGCTGGTTGATTTCTGCATTTATCTTGAAGAGAAGACCGTTGTTTCCCTCGGATAGAGGGACGACAATATTCGAGGGCAACATGTCAGTGTCGTTCGGGTCGCCTCGTGACGTAAAGGCTTACAGCACGCGGAGGCCGGCGGCCCGCCTCGAGATGATGTTCGGCTTCCGCACGAAACGAAATCCCTTCAGCTGGCTTCCGTAGCTTCCGTTCAACCAACGTCTTGATTTCACGCACTGCGAGTTCTCGCTCGCGCCCGAAGTCCGTAAAACACGATATCACACTCGGAATCAAGACCTGACAATAATTATGGCTCTACCTAGTTGGTCGAGCGCGTTCAAGGTCCCTAGGACAAGCTCCAGCAGATGTGTGATTTCCCATCATATTGGCAGCCGCCAGTGAGCTTCCGGACTTCCATTACTTTGCGCATTTGTTAATGACAGATTTGCGGGCTAGTTCAGCGCCCCAAATGTCTACCGTTGCTGCAGACCCACCGCCCGCTCCCTCAGGCGATCTCCCACTGTCAGGAATCCGAGTCCTCGAGCTTGGGCAACTTATTGCTGGTCCCTTCTGTGGTCAATTGCTGGGGTAAGCTCTCAAGTGAGCGGTTTGATATCATGCAAGACTGTAATAGACATTTTGGTGCAGAGATCATCAAGGTTGAACCACCTTCAACCGGAGACCCACTACGAGTATGGCGCGAACTTGATATTGACGGAACGAGCCCTTGGTTCCGAAGCCTTGCGAGAAACAAGAAGAGCGTTGCTATTGATCTGAGGAAACATGAAGGAAGACAGTACGTTCAAGATAAAGATTTTGTCATCTCGATTTCATATCGTATCATAGAATCGTGAAGCAGCTCGCTGTAAGAAGCGACGTCATAGTCGAAAACTTCAAGCCTGGAAGTGAGTTGCACCAGTGTGGTATGCATATTCGCACTAACCTTGAGGATATCTGTAGCACTGGAGAAATGGGGTCTTGGGCCACAGGAGTTACGAAGGGAAAATCCATCCCTGATCTTCACCCGTGTCAGCGGCTATGGCCAAACAGGTCCATGGGCTTCACGACCGGGATATGCGTCCGTATGTGAAGCTGAGTCGGGATTTCGCTTTATAAATGGACAGCCAGACCCGAATACCGGACTGCTTTCGGGTCCTCCGACAAGACCCAATATCAGTCTTGGTGACTCTGTCGCTGGATTACACGCAGCGTTTGGCACTGTGAGAGGCTAGTAATGTAGAATGTGCATGTCTTGACATTCTCCAGGTGCTGGCATTGTTGTCGAAACAGAAAAAGACTTCACGAGGGGAGCAAGGTGGTGAGACAGTAGATGTGAGCATAATGGAAAGGTAAATATCCACTCCTTTTTTATGACCTCAACTAGACACTTTGCAGCATGTTGAACCTAATGGAAGGAATAGTTCCGGAGTTTGACCGTAAAGGCAAGGTAAGAGCTCACCGTGCATCGTGCCCAATTGTCCAATTTTCATATTCACAGGTCCGCGGACCATCGGGCTCGTCGGTAACCGGCATAGTTCCCACTAACGCCTACCCCTGCCTCCCATCACCATCAACACCCACCTCGCCAACATACATAATCATCGGCGCAAATGGAGATACCCTCTACGCACGACTTATGCATGCCATTGGCCGTGAAGACCTCATAGGAACGTCGTATGCTCACAATCACCATCGCGTCGCACGGCAAGGTGAGATCGAAGAAGCCATTTCAGCATGGACCAGCCAGCGGCACGTTGAAGAAGTTTTGACTACTCTCGAGGGTGCTGGTGTACCAGTCGGGCGTGTCGTCGGCGTGAAAGAGATTGTGGAAGGCGAACAAGTGAAGGCCAGAGGAGCGGTGGAAGACGTGGTGGTTGGTAGAGAGGGAGAGGGATGGAAAGTAAAGATGCCGAGGGTGTTTCCTGTGCTTGAAGGCTGTGACGCGAAGACCAGGTGGGCAGGGCCCGATCTGGGCGCACACACAGAAGAGGTCTTAGGAGAATTAGGGTTGAGCGCTGAAAGTATTATCAGGTTGAGAGAAGAGGGCGTTATCGGTTGAAGGAGTTAAGCCGGGTGTATTCTGCGGTATAATTATATCTGCTGATTCTGCTCCAATTTTCTGGTTCTGTTGTAATCATGATTGTCATAAATCGCCATCATAACGGCTTCCTTCACGAGCGATGTACAAGTCCCTAAAAGCCCGTTCGATAGGACACTACATCATAATCATACACTACACACCTGGCATCCTGGACCTGATGTTGCAGACACCGTAAATTATCTTACACCCAGCTGGCGAGCAGACTTATGTCCACCAGCTAACGTCGTAACTTCACGATGTTTCTCAATACCACAAGAAGCCAGTGGGACATCCTACAACGTCTGCACCGAGCTTTGCGATTTCTTCGAGTCCCTTGCCACCATCAATCCTCTCAAATACCTTCACTCCACCACCTTCTACACCACCCACCACCAGATACTTATCGTTGTCACCTCCAAACGCCATCCCCCGGACATGTGTTAGCCCCGTACGCACTTCGTTCACCAGTTCTGGCTGGCCCTCTCCGGCGGCGAGAGAGAATATTGCAATAGTGTCACCCTCTGGATGAGGGTCAGTTCTGTTCGACGTGTAGATGAATGTTTCAGGGAAGGATGGGTTGGGTTCGGGTAGCAGAATTTCCGCTGCCGTCATGTCATCCGGTATCGGCGACGCAGAAAGCGTGAACAGAGATGTAAGAGGAGTGGGCGGCGCCGGAAGAGGAGGGAATGTGTGTACCGCAAGCTTTAAGGTGAGCTCCAGTAGCGTGTAAAGGGTAGTTCCTGTTGTAACAATCAACAAGATTTCAGGAATCGAGGTGAATGACACACCTCGAGCTACGACATGTCGTGGGCCACCCCCTGCTTCAAAGTCAATATGACCGCAAATTGACCACTTGCCATCGCTTCGTTTGGTGAGTCTCCAGACCTTGTCGGCACCCAAATCCGGGACCAGGAGTTCTTTCTCCTTTTGGTTCAGTGGATTGAAGGTGATTTGATGGGGGTGGGACGAAGATTGACGAGCTTTGTTTCGACCAACATGTTCAAAGGGCATCGACAGCGTCCATGGGTTTGGTGAGAGTATGTAAGGGGCGGATGTTGATATCGGAAGGGTCGCGATTGTGCCCGAGGAGTACTGGGTGCAGACGTAAGTGCAAGAAAGGGAATGTGTTCACTTAGAAAAGGTGGAGTCGATGATGTGGGGACTTACATTTCCAATGATAAGCTCGTCCTCCGTGACAAGAAGGGTGCAAGGGTCTGCACCACCACTCTTGGCCCTAGCCACCACGTCTCCTCCCTCGATGGTTCCACCTTTTCCATACTTGATCGCGACGACCTCTCCATCTGCCTGTTCGAGTCCTGTGTATATGAGGGATTTATTGGATGGATGAGATGCAATCCATGACGGATGGTACCCAACGGGTGTTCGAGCGAGGAGGTTAAGTGTCGGAGATCCTGCCGATGGTGTTGGATCAAAGGACAGCGTGTAGATCGAGTCAGTGTATGAAGCGACGAGGATCGTCAGTGGTGCCATCGTGGTCTCGTATACAGTTAAATGCACGTAAAGAGCTAGATCGTTGATAAAGAGTCTGAAATTTGATAGACTGTGGGATTTCGTGTGCTTAAAACACTGCTATATCAACGTGATACGGTATTTTGTCGCTCGACCGGGACGATGTTCGGAGGCCGACAATTGTCCGCGGGCTCAGAAATGGTAGTCTCGTCACCGGCGGCCTGGTTTGCGTGATGAACAGTGAATTGATCGTAGGCATCTGGGAGCACTTTCTTCGAAGCTGCTCTGCCGTTTGTAATCTGTAGGGGACTACTAGGGGCCCGCCATTAATGGAAAGCACTTTGGAGGGTACTTAGCTGCCAACACGAAAGAGGGTATGTTACACAGGAGCTCCAGCGAGCCAGTCTTTTGAATCCCATGCACTTCTTCATCTATTGTGCCCTCTGATGCAGAGGTAAGCTCTGATATGTCTTGACGCAAGATCTCCATAATACAAAGCACATGCGCAATCAAGCGCAATCAACATCTCGTCAACGACACACCCCTTGCCGTATTTTGTGCCCAAGTCGAGCCATTCCCATTCAATGTCAACCGACGTGGGGAGGCGGGCGGCGAGCGAGGCGTGCCAGGACACCCTCGTGCAGGAATTCAATACATGTTTCTGATCTGACAGTAACGATCTCGCTATGCCTGGCAGAACGTATGTTGTGGGCTGTGAATTGTTCTTGTTCCAGATAGGACACTGGGTTTTCGCCAGGCTTGTGTATGATCATGATATCGTCGCCGAGTCGTTGTTGGGCCGCTTGTGCAGCGTGTCTGGGATATGCATGCTTGGGAGACCTTGCTGAAGGAATTGTTTAACCCGTAGTTCAGCCAATGCAGGAATGAGTGTGTGAAGAGGAAAGGAAGAAAAAAGACAGGGTGGCTGCAGTGGTAGGAGGTGATTGGTCGTGTGTTTCTGGAGTAAAGTATTGCCCGGTGCAACCTCGGCATCGTCCCGCAACATTCAGCCTCCCGCAGCCGACACTGATCGGAGATAAACTCGTACGGCCATAACTTACACATGAAACCTCTAAAAGTCATTGCCATCGCTAGTGTCTGAGAATTTATCCGGAAATGTGCTCATGCACCACAAAACTGAATCGATGTCAACTAGAAGCTTTACAACAACACCTACATGTGCAAGAATGACATAAGAATCGGGAAGTGGTTTTTAATGACGCCTACGTCCTGTTCTGCGTCTTCTGACTAGACCCAGACAAGTGTTCTTGTCTGGGGTTTAGGATACGGCGGAGCAGGTACCTTAAGAGACCACCAGCACATGCATTGTCTTTTGGAAAGAACTTTCCCGTCGTTATTGTATACTTGCTCAGGTCCACTTCCGAATCGAATAGCGTCACTGGCTTCCCGGTCACCTTTGTATCGACCAAGTCAACAATATTGACGTGAGTGGCTTTGACGGCCTAAAATGTGACCACACTTGTTAGTATAACGCAGCCAGAGACGGCTTGAGCTTCTACCTTGCGGCATGATTTGAGAGTATCAGGAATCGGCGAAACGCGGACGATCTGACACAAAGTGCGCCATGAGGTGAGGTCATCTACATCTATACCGTAGATGTAGTTGAACTGCTGAACAAGAGCGTTCTTGAAATCGCAAGAAGCTTGTTCTCTTTCTTCGTTTTCCTTATTCCAGCCAAACTTGTCGCACATCCGGTAAAATTCCAGTGAAGCTGACGCAGACGAGTCGTATTCGAATTTGGGATATGTTGCAAAAAAATTGTCTAGAGGTGTCTGTGTATATGTTTGGGAGTGCTTATGCATGGTTCCGCGTTTGTTGCTCTAGATACACGATGTCTTAGCCTGTCTGTGAATTGAATATAGCTATATTGACCTACATCATGAGTGACTTTGAACCCTTTGTCATGCGCAAACCTGCACTGGGAACCGAACCGACGGCTACTGGTCTGTGCATAACTGTAGCACACCCTAGGGGACAATGACATGTCGTAGGAACAAGTACTGCAAGTCGTATTCGTCCAGAATAGTGAAATGGGGGGCCCTTTGTATCACAGAGCATTTGAATGCCTCATGTTTCCCGGATCATGAGAAAGGATATTCTTTGCGCCCCACTAGTAAATCAATTGTGATGCCACGTATCATGATTTATGATGGACCCACAATTCACAAACACTTAATGTGCAAAGCCAGCCTCTGGACGTGAATGTGGGAGACAGTTGCATTGCATCAAGGAAGTAGGATAACTTACGCGTGTATAGCGCATGCACCCAAACGTCAGCCAGATAACGGGATAGCATCAAGTCACGACTCGACTCCTGAGTAAAGTGGTCACTTGTTCGTCATTCGCAGCGGTCCCACGCATCTTGCTGCGACTCTGCGACTTTGCACCAGAATTTGTTCGTGCCATTCGCTCGAAAGTACAGGACACATAGAGCGGTCCAGGCTTTGCTCCAGGGTGTCACTCAAATGATCATGACGTTAAGCAAATAGTGTTGAGCAAGAGAATACCTGGGAAAACACAAAACTTTCGTATGGTACAGTATAAACATACCCAAACACAAGTCGAGCCCGAGACAGACAGTGATTATTAAATCTTGAATCTTGAATCATTTGCGGGAGAGATTCAGACGACATTCCTTACTCTACTCTACAAATATTGTGGTGAGGTGTTGGTTGCAAGTAATTATTTTCGAGCTGAAACATTAAAGGCACTAATTTCCGAGCATGTGCGTTGCTTTTATATATGATGAATCTTTATGACCCCTGCCAACCCTGATCTTCGAATCCACTTTGTTGGCGTTGTTGGCCAGGTGGATCATGATGCTGTACCCCTTAACCGACGTAGGTGCCGGGAAATCCGTAGATAGAGTTCTGCAGTCGTTAACTACGGTGACCACTTTGAAAGGCAAGTCAGTCTACCCATGATGTGACTACTTCGGTAGCTTTGCTGATGCCGCGCGAATGTTACTCCTGAACTAAGTTCGCCGCTCACTGACGATACAATTGCAGTATGCCCTTGGTCATAAGTGACCCCAATTCGTGGTCATTCAATATGGATCGTGTTTTCAGTTATCTTGTAGGTTCGTGGAGAGCAATTGTGATGATATCGGTGATGTGTCTTGCTCTATTTTTTGACTATGGTTTCGCAGTTGCATCGTCCACTACCGTGGTATACGACTGGGGTGAGTAATGTTGGTGCGAGTGCACGTGCCGACGCGATAGCGCACAGGCGGAGTTCGAGCTTCAGGAATTCAAACCTCCTTATATACCTATTTCCCTTTGTATCTCCTTTTCCCTCAGTCCGTTCCACCGAGACTGAGGGTATGTTTGTTTTTATCCCGCTTCAATAACTAGACACTGACTCACACTTATATTAGTTGATCTGTGTCTAGGTACTTAATACAGTCCGTTCCACCGAGACTGAGGTTGATCTGTGTCTAGATTTTACAGGTTATGAGCCCTGCTTACTCGTGAACGAGAAGCAGTTAACCATCTAGACATTAATTAACTGCCCAGGAACAGCTACGTCAGGTTATAACACCTCGGGCGTACGCTGATTCGTGCGAGCTTTGATCAGAGTCATCGAACCACCTTATTGTTACCGCTTCAGGCGAGAAGACATCAGGTGTGTCCTCTCAAACCCCAAGCATTTATGTAATCGACGATCGATTTCTCGTCCTATGCGTGGTCCATTCCTCTTGCCGCTAAGTCTGATGCATTCCCCGCATTGCAGGCTTGGGAGAAAGCTCGTGAGCTCGAGACTGCCTCAAAGGTTGGCATTTATCATTCCAATAATGGTGAACTCAAATGCGAGTCCATGCAAGAGTGGCTCCTCTCGTGTGGTACTCTGCACCAATTCACCGCACCTTACACCTCAGCACAGAATGGTAGGGTTGAGCGCTTGCATCGCACCTTGATGGGCAAGGCCTGCGCCATGCGCTCTGCTTGTGATGTGCCTGTGGCACGTTGGGACGAATTCGTTTTGATGGCATGCTATCTTTCTAATCGCATGCCCATTGCCTCCCAGGCCGGCCACACTCCATACGAACGCTGGTACGATGCCAAACCCAATCTCACTCATCTGCGGGAGATTGGATGCCGCGCATTCGTCCTTATTCAGAACCGGCACAACCCCAAGGTGTTCAACCATTCACTCAAATGTGTGCCTATTGGATACTCCCTCGATTCTAAAGCTTACCGATGCTATCATCGAGAATCACACAAAGTATTCGTATTGTACCATGTTTCTTTCATTGAATTGCATAACTCAGCTGATACTCCTCTTCACCCTGGCGTTATCATTGAGAATGCACCTATCCCACCTATTGTGTCTCAGCGCGCCTCTGTGACCAAAGTTCCAGATGAGGATGACCCTCCCCCAGCTGTTGCACCTGCCCCCATCATGCCACCTGTCATACCGCCACCAGAACCTCTTCCTCGTCAATCATCGCGAATGCCTGTTCCATCAGAGCGTCTATGCACAGCCAATGGTATACCTTATACTAATGCTACACAGCACAATGCTCTCGCGTCTTTAGCCACAGCTGAACGCACACACGCTCTACCAGTGATCACCGAATCTGCCCCCTCAGCCATGGTAGCTGACGACGCCATTGTCGGTTTGGAGGCCGAACTCGCCCACTTGACCGAAATCTTCGCAGCCATGCCCGATGACTTCGACACCGAGCACCCCAGCAATCCCACCACCTACAGAGATGCTATGAACTCCGATCACGCTGTCGAATGGACTCAGGCGATGCGTGATGAATTTGATTCCCTTTGCAACCTTGGCGTCTATAAACTGGTCCACCGCTCAACCATCCCTACCGGCCGAAAAATTATGAAGGGCCGCCCAGTGTTTAAGTTGAAACGCAACCAGAACGGGAAACCGGCACAGTTCAAAGCACAGTATGTTTGCAGAGGCTACTCTGCGGTATGGGGGCAGGACTACACAAAGACTTCAGCCCCCACCGCCCGCCTCGAATCATTCCGGATCTTAGCCCACATCGGCGCTGCACTCGACTGGGAAATCGAACAGTTAGATATCAAGACTGTGTTCTTATACAGGCTCCTAGACTCGGATGAAGTCTGTTATATGGAGCAGCCAGAGGGCTTCATTGAACCCGGATTCGAGGATCACGTCTGGGAACTTCAAAAGGGCCTTTACGGGATGAAGCAGGGTGGACTCATTTGGAACTGTACACTAAACAAAGCCATGCTCACATGGGGTTTTATCTGTCTAAAGAGTGAACATTGCATCTACTACCGTCGTAACACCACCGGTACCCTCCTTGTTGCTATACACGTCGACGACTTCTTCACTGTAGGGAACTCCAAATCGGCTATCTCTGAATTCAAAGCACAGATCAAAACCAAGTGGCAAGTCTCAGAACTTGGCGATGCTCACTTCTGTTTGGGTATCGGAATCACTCAGGATCGCATGAATCATACCATATCTCTTTCTCAAACTGCACTAATCGACCATATCGTCTCCCAGTTTGGCCTCACCAATGCAGTCCCCGTATCCATGCCCATGGAACCGGGCCTCCACCTTTCGCGTCGAGATCACTCCCCCCATATGGATACCGAACGTGATCTTATGTCACGCACCCCTTATCGTTCGCTGGTAGGATCACTAATGTATCTCACCATCGGTACCCGTCCAGACATCTCCTATGCGGTTCAACAACTCTGCAAGTTTCTTGACTCTTACGGTCATGTCCACTGGGAGGCTGCCAAACGTGTGGTCCGATATCTTAAGGGAACACGCACCATCTGCCTTGTCCTTGGAGGAGAACACACCACCAGACTTATAGCCTATACTGACAGTGACCTCGGCAGCTGTATCGACTCATGTCATTCCGTTAGCAGTTACTGTTGCTCACTAGGTAGTGGGTTCATCACTTGGAGCGCTCGACAGCAGAAAACGATTGCGTTATCTATGTGCGAAGCAGAATATGTCGCAGCTTCAGAGGCCGGTAAAGAGATTGCTTGGCTACGTATGCTTCTTCACGAGATTGAATTCCCCTAACTATCGGCATCTCCACTAATGTGCAATAATAACGGTGCCATTGTCCTCACAGAGGATTCCTCTTTCCACACACAAGTCAAACACATCGACATGGCTCACCACTCCATTCAAGAATGCGTCACTCAATGCCAACTCAAGTTACACTATGTTCACTCTAAAGACAACATCGCCGATATATTCACGAAAGCCCTACCAAAGAAAGATTATGAATGTTTACGCACTCAGCTAGGCCTACGGTGAATCATTCGAGGAGGAGTACTTATCGCATCGAGGAGGAGTGTTGGTGCGAGTGCACGTGCCGACGCGATAGCGCACAGGCAGGAGTTCGAGCTTCAGGAATTCAAACCTCCTTATATACCTATTTCCCTTTGTATCTCCTTTTCCCTCAGTCCGTTCCACCGAGACTGAGGGTATGTTTGTTTTTATCCCGCTTCAATAACTAGACACTGACTCACACTTATATTAGTTGATCTGTGTCTAGATTTTACAAGTAAAACCTCTTATCAGGGAACTGTTGATGTCACTATAATATTCGGTTTTCTTAGTTTGATTTGATCTGGGTGAGCAGCTTCATATCAGAAAAAAAACAGTTTAATTTCGCTTATGACTGTTCTATATATCAGGTACATGGCTTATGTTATAAGCACGCTTGGTAATCTGTCCTGACATCGAAATGTTCTAGGTGCACTACTAGATAATTTACTCTGTATAACTTTGCAAGGCTTAGCTAACAAGTTGGCACTGAGCTCATAAACCATCTCTCACAATCAGCAATAACATGCTGTGTGCGTTGTTGGAATCTGGTCCGTCCGAGAGTGAGACGGACTCGAGCTAATCTGTAATGGGCGAGCGAAACCCAAAACGAGAAGAGCGAGCGACACGTTTGATGTCGGCCGAGAATTCTCGATATTGCATCTGTCTGCTCCTTTGTTACTAAAATTTTCCTGTCTCTATGTTAGTTAGTATAAAGCCACGAGTAGAACCACCGCCGCATCTCAGTTCAATTCAGAGACTGAGATGTGAGTACATACATTTTTTCCCGTCCTATACATTTAACTAACGACCTCGTAGTTTACCATCATCGTTCTAGGTACAGTAGACATGCTCATAATGCATACTGTCGGGACCGCCAATAGTTCATGCATTATGAGAGATATGCAACACCATATGTGTCACATTTTTGTGACGCATGTTACCTCCACCAAAAGTGTGACATCAATTTTTCTATAGTATCTGCTGATTATACCGCGAAGAATTGTTCTAGAGAGGTCTGTCTAGCATTAAGTAGTTCTTCTCGTCGTAGTTGAGCACAAAATATACGAAGTTGTGAAGATAAGTTAAGTGAAAACTGTGGGTCACCATATTGCATGCACCCAACTTCGAGTTGCCGACACAAATCGAGAAGATCTGTCCGTGTGATTGACACAGCCGCTGAATCGTCGTCATCATCATCGTCATCAGAATCAATCTCGATGACTTCACCACTTGCAATGGCAACTTCGCGACGGACCTCATCTGCAATGGCTTTGTCACCACCCTCGAATGCAGGAAATTCTCCCATATCTCTCTCCTCAACAGGGTCCAGGAGTTCATCAAGAGTTGGCAATTGACCGAAAATACGATTGCGTGCCTTGAGATCATTGACGGATTGCATAAGGTTAGCTTCAGCGGAGGAAAGTTGGTCAGCCGCTTGCTGTGGACGCGCGGGAATACGAATTTTGAGGCCTGTGCGACGAGATGCAGCTTCTGCAAGTGCATTTACAGCATTCAAAGCAATATCTGTGTCTCCTTCGGCATCCATGATGGCTTTAAGAGCTGGTCTCCAATCTGAATCCACATAGCATTCATGAAGATGAGCTTTTAAGTCATTCTCGACTGCTGGAAGGGACATCTCAGAAGTGGCGAATTTTCGGACAATATTCCATGCAGCAGGATTGACATGAGGCCTCGAGTCTAAGCCTGCCGTTGGATCACTGCCACAAAAATTGAGCACTGAAAATGAGAACATCAAGTAATTGACTCACGGTTGGATTTCAGTGTGATCCCAGCAATGTTTGATGGTCTCAGATGTAATGGTGTACCATGCTTGCTTTGCCATGGTCATACCTTCGAGAATGTTGAGTTTGTAAATGTCTCGTTCACCAGCATCATCAAGATTGATGGCGCGCATGCAAAAATTACGGCGATAGATTGCCTTGAAGCATCGGATTATTCCAGCGTCACATGGTTGCACAAATGGCGTCATATTAGGCCCAAAATACTCGAGATCAATATTCGATGGTTGATATGAGATGCTGTGTGCGGAGAAGTTATCAATAAACATGCAAATGTGCCGGTTTTGTTGCTTCATCTGAAGATCGAGTTTTTTGACCCATCTAGACAGTGCATTAGGTATCATTGACAGTCATAGGATCATGTTAACATACTCTTCGAATAGAACTGCTGTCATCCAAGCCTTCTTATTGTTCCGATAATAGAACCCACGCTGCTCTGGTGACTGCTTCTTGAAGCACCGTGGTTTCTTTGCCCTGCCAATAAAAATAGGCTCGAGCCTCTCACTTCCATCTGCATTGCAAGCTAACCCTATGGATATGCGAAATTTCTCCTTCTTCTTGCCACCCATTTGTCGTGTTGCGAGACCACGATCCGGAGGTGCGCTAAAAATGAACAAATTTGCTTAGCACTATGAATAATGAAATGAAATGAACACTCACTATGGAAAGAAAGATGTCTCATCAAAGTTCCATCGATCTCGAGGAGCAAATTTTGCTAAAATCCTGCGACAATGTTCTTGTTCTATAGCAACAGCTTTGGTGTCCACAGATCCGGATTCCCTGTGCTGTCGGTGCTCGCGGATTTTGTAAGCTTTGCAAAATGACTGAATCCATGCTTCCCCTAACAGCCTTTCATTGTCTGGGACATTAAACTCATCCTCAAACCTTTTCCGTTTCTCTCGTAACATAGGACTGGTCACCATTTCATGTATATTTTCCATGTGTCTGATCCATAGAATCAAGGCACGCTCGACATCAGGTCTGGTGACAACCCTTGGCCGCTTTGATGACAATGCATTAGGGTTATCATTGATACGGGCTTCCATTTTGGGCCTTTCCCTCAACTTGCGAGACAAAGTCGACTGCGTGAAAACAAGAGCACCAGATTTGAGAGATTTAAAGTGTTCTACAATTTCGGCTTGTGTGACATTAGGATGAGAGTCAATAAATGAATAAACCATCATCCAGTCCGAGAGAGTAAGATTTTGACGAGAAGAGCATGTAGGTGAAAGAGCCGAAGTTCGAGGAGTGTCCTTTGTAATGATTTTCCGCTGTTTTGCAGGTCGGTTGTATGCTGTGGGCTTATCGCGGGATTTACGCTTCAGGTTTAGGGACATTTTTGTGTATGATACAGTCGTAATGGCTCGCTAGCCTCTATACATAGCTCAAAGAAACAATGCCACACAAACGGAACAATACATTTATGCAGCACCTTATGTCCCACCCTATTGATTTCGCACTTCATAATGCATAAAAGCCATGCCAAGGCCATGCAATATGCAATATGCAATATGTATACATTTACATGGGAACGTCGTTGGGATCCTGAAAAGTCCATGCATTATGAGATTTATGCATTGTTAGGCTATGCATTATGAGCATGTCTACTGTACTTGTCAGATAGTTCTAAGAGTTCAATTCAGAGACTGAGATTTTACCGTCGTCGTTCTAGTGTTCCCGTTCCCTCCCGCTTGTACCAAATTACCAGATGCGTCTCATACTAACCCTTTCCTGGACGTTCTAACTTCGATACCCTCAAAGAATGCCCAAACAGCCAAGTTACATACCTATCAACCCAGATGCACCGCGTTTGTTTCTTTTGACTAGTAGCATCCAGTAGGTCTCCCAAGAGTCTTGATGACAGACTTGGTGAGTATTCTGCACTGATACTTGCCAACTGACTGTAATTCTACATAAGGGTGAGTGAGATTCTCGAGGACTTTTTCTTGGTTCAATTCGTTGACCGAAACAATTGTGTCTTGAAACGTTCAGTCCTGTGAGGCTCATCAATAATGGTTTTTTTCTAGGCAATATTATGATGAATTTCGCACTATTGTGGACCTCTTTTGTTGTAAATCCCCTGTTAGGTGGTGAGCTACTTAGCTGGGGTACCTTGGTTATATTGAATCGACTGAAATATAATGCAAGTCATCATGATCACTCGGTTACATGCCATGTACGAGCGATCCAGAAAGATGCTCATCTTTCTTGTTGTAATCTTCCTTGCTGTCATGATCGCTCGCGCAGCGATGGCCGTAATAGGAAGCAGCTTTGTTTTACTATCACTGGCGGGGTTTTTCAAAATGGGTATTGGGTTTCAAAATTCACTGATCATCATATCGCGAGCTGCACACTGCACAAAAATATTCTGTGATTTTAGCCAGTGTTCTCTAGTGTCTATAGAATACATCTGTGAAGATCCCATAGAAAACATCGAGCAGTTGTGTTCACAATAAATCATACATTGACATATGTCACACCACTGAGTGTTAATGATGGTAATGCTACAATCTGTATACTTCATCAAACAGGAAAAAAACCAAGGGAAAACAATCTCTGTTCCTATACAAATGATACTTACGACTGTGATTTCTATATCGTGATTGAATGAGGGCAGAACCGTGTTATCAGTGAAATTGTTCAAAGAGTGGATGCCGCACCGTGACTATAATGCAGCATCAATTATAATCTCCGCTCGAAAACTGTACACCAAGTAAGACCGACAGGGGAGGTGTATTTTATAGCAGCCTCCTCCAGATGGTTCCCTTTCATTATCCACCTTATTATCACTCACCAGCGCAATTACTTGGACTGTGAGTTTAATCCTCGTTGGTATATATCCTACATCCAGTCTTCGATTATACACTTTTGTGAACATACTCACTTTCATTCTATTACTATCATATCCTTTCCACTTAATGCACTTAGATTTACTTACTGTGAATAGCTGGTCTATATAATGTACATGCACGAATCCATACAATCTTTGATCCAACACTCGTTCAGATATCGAGCTTCAAAATTCTGCCGAGCGTGCCGTTGCGGAGTTATAAAACTCCAGTGTGACGTTGCGGTGACAAATTTTGAAACAGCATAGCCAGTCCCTGCCAAACTGACATCGCACAACCGGATTCCTTCCGCCGCTCGAACATCATCGCAAAAAAATCAGATTTCACCTGGGTGTGATAGAGCACGATATTTCCCACAGGTCTGTCAAGAAGCGGGAAAAAAAACCTCTTGACGAGTGTGCTACGCATCAAACATTGAAAACCTTTGAAAAACCCCGCCAGTGATAGTAGTGGGTAAGCTCCAGTAATTACTAATGAAAGACCTATGTAGGTGCATTAGGCTCATGTAATGAACACCAGACGTGCTCGTCCTCTTCGGCACACACCAATGCGCCCACGAGGTTGGTGGAGGCGAGCAACGTATGATGGCCCAGATTTGGATACTTGCCACTATATGGGAGGTCTTCGCAATGTGTCTTGCAGCCTGGATTGTTGTCAAACACTTCCGTGAACTGCAACCACCATCGACAGGATGGACCATTGGGAACTGTTTCACAGTGTTGATGGAGACTCGCATACTTTACTTTGCAGTGTGAGCTCGTGATTTGACTGTGATTATCTCTCTCCGCTGAATTTCCGTATTTGCTAGAGCTTTGCTGCTGTATCTTGCTTCAACCTTGGCTTTCTGTCTCCAAAGGTCTTGGTATGCCGATCTATGCGACTCATCTGATTTGACCACTCACATTTTTACAGGACTCATCTTCCGTGGGAGTTTAGATTTATTGTGGTGTTCCCCAACTTGTTACACTCATGCAGATGTTTGCGGTGAGGCCACGCCTCGTATCACGCTAAGCTCGTGGTCAACTCCGAGGAAAGAACTAGCATAACTACGATTGCGTTCCAGGAGCGTGCACGAGTGTCATCTGTCGGTGACGTATGAGATACACTCCCAAATAACAATAATTAACACGTAGGGAACATGTAAGTAAAATTTGGTTTGGAGTTCCGTCATGGTATCTTGATCAGGGCAACTCTGAAGAAGGGTTGTGGGTCCCTCGTTTGTACTGCCATATTACTAGAACGAAATTCCGTACTGGAGAACTCGAGTATGTAATACATAATTTTGTATGGAGTATAAATATACCCAAACACAGTATCCGTCTTGCTCCAAACCCACTAGCTCAATGGTCAATTGGTCATTGCAATGAACTGAAAATTCACATGCAATACCACACATGGTCACTTGATCAAGTCGATCAAGATAGAGGACCATCTGCTTTGGGGAGTTTCGACGATGCTGTCAAATATGGCAGAAGTAGAACGACAAGCCGTGATGTGCATTTCCCAAGTGTGCTCCTTCAAAATTGTTCTTCGGTGGAACTGGCAGTACAATTCCCCAGTCACCTCTAGTCAGAAGAAGAGCACGAGACAAGATCCGGGTCAAGTAAGGACCAGTCCATGTGCACTCTCGGAGCCTAAAGGATGCATACGCATCACCATTCGCCGTTATCAGTTATCGGCCGCTAGCGTAACTATCAGTGGTACTAACTCAAATCTGTACACTCTCTTCCTATGTTCTTGTATTTTTGCAGGAATTCGCGAAACGACTTGGGGTTAGCGTGCAACAATGTAAGTTATCTTTCCGATGCTCTGATGCCCATGGTGCGATCGTCCGAGCTGATTTATTCTAAGAGTACAGAAATTACACAAATCGAAGGCATCCGTCCTGTTATACAGGCGCTCCGGCTTCACAAAGCTGCCTGGGTCTTTGAAGCTTGACAAACTTTGACTTCAGGCTATCCTTTATCCACCGCCCGGGCTAGCAATATTTGTCCATGTTCAATGTTAGGAGTATATCGTTCCAGAAAAGCACCAGCCGCATTTTGGCTGAGTGGCGTTGGTATGGAGCACATGCCTCTGATCATTCCATATCATCGCCATGTTGACCACGTACTGTCAAGTGTTTTCTTTATTTGCAGGTAAGAGAACCGGGAGACGTGATCAAATCGGCTATGGGCCTTCATTGCTATAAAGGCGGTCAAAAAATGGCCCAGAAACCGCTCAGCCACTGGTTGAAGACTCTTTGCTTATTCTTCAGTTATTATGCGTATCAACTTTCTTTTCTTCGTCGTCTTGGCCCGCACTGTTACAATGACGTTGGGTGCGACATACCAAAGGTCGAGCCAGCTCGCAGGCCAGAGCTTCCTTGATGCATTTAGTTTCCAATCCATCTCGGACCCCACCCACGGCAGAGTGTAAGACATCATCTGAATCGTAGTATCTGAAGGCTGATTCACACCGCCATCCCAGGACATATGTCAGCGAGAGTACTGCGAAAGCGGACGGACTCGTTTCGGTAGTTAACAATCAACTCACTCTCAGAGCGGACTATACTACGAAGTTGTCTTCTTCCGACTCGGGAAGAAAATCTTTTCGAATCCAATCTAATTCCCAGTACAAAACTCATGTTGCAATGTACGTCTACGCAGACCTGTAGCATGAGTACAAAGCCTAAGAAGAATTCTACTAATCTTGACTCAGTTTCGACATTGCGCATATGCCACAAGGTTGTGGAACATGGCCAGCTATTTGTGGGTGCAGTCTCTTGTAGTTGGTTGTTTTGAAGCTGACTCCAGGCCAGGGTCAGTATGACTCAATATCTCAGTGTTTTGACGTCTGACGAGTGCACCACAATACTATTATCTAATTCAACAGGGTTCGTCCCATTCGTAGGATAATTTCTTTCATTAATATCCACCACAGGAGGTAGGGGCAAACTGGCCTAACGAAGTATGTTCAGATCGATGTCCGTTTTTGTTATAACTCATAGTTACAGGGCGAAGTGGATATCGTAGAGGGTGTCAACGATCAAACTCCCAATAAATGCAGTCTACACACGAGCTCCAGTAAGATCACGTTCGAGGGGCAAAAACCATGAGTACTGATATTGGTTTTCAGATTGCACGATGCCCTCTTCTCGCTCAATGACAGGGTCAGGTCGTTTATCGAGTCTCTATGTATTTGATGGTGCCTGACACAAATTGAATTTAGCACCGTCGATGGTACGGACTGCTACGCGTACGATAATTCCAATGCAGGATGTGGAGTTAAGATCAACGACAACAAGAGCTATGGCCCGCAATTTAACAACAACGGGGGTGGCTGGTATGTACTCCACGTCGGTCATTAGTTTTTCCAGAATAACAGAGAATCAGGTATGTGATAGAAAGGAGTTCGAGTTACATCAGGATTTTCTTTTGGGAGAGGACGAGTGGCTCTGTTCCAAGCGACGTCAAGTCTCCTGGGTCAAGCATCAATACTAGCAATTGGGTACGCTATTCCCACAGGCTTTGAATCCCTAATCGAACACAATTCAAAGGGGACACCCGCCGCATACTTTCCCAATACTCACTGCGATTTCTCCACTCATTTTGGAGCGCACAACATCATCATCAACCTGACATTCTGTGTGTGATCATTGTTGTTCTTGAAACTTCACCTAACCTGACAAACATGGTGTACCAGGCGGAGACTGGGCAGGCAGCAGTTCAGTTTACGCCGCGTCTGGATGTCCATCTACATGTGTCGGTGAGTATCAACTCTTCTAGTGAATGTCTCGAAAACTTCATCCCATATTGTCAGACTACGTAAACAACAACCCATCAGCATTCAACAATGCTTATTTTGAGTTCAACTCGTTGAACATTTACCAATGAAGCTCGCGCTTTGTGTAGAATGCCATGCCAGCAGCTACGAAGTATTAATTTGTACTAACATTACTTGTATGCCCAGAAACCAGAATACTTATAGTTTTGATCTCTATGCGTGACAAGGAAATGAATCCGGCAGCCTGCGCTAGTCTCTCCGTAGACTGATGCGAGCCCGGCGGATCGGCAGGCGCATATCACCTTCGGGCTGCGGGGGGTCTTCATTTTTCACTCATACTTATCTCACCAATCGTTCACTATTCTTCCCGGATATAACTCGTCGTCACGCGCCATCACTCCACACAATGTCATCTAATCAGAAGTCACAAGAACGACGAGACTTGGCACAATGTTTTTATTTATTTATTTATGAAGCTAATCATATTGGAACCCACAGTCGACTATCGTTATTCTTTGGTGCGTGCCTCGAAACAAGGGCTGATTCCCCTGGTCACTTCTTGATCAGAAGGACTATATGTACATAATTCTGGTTGCCTCACGGCATCCGTGCAGTCGCAGCAGAGAAGGTGCATCCTCAGCTGTTACGGCCACCCCATTAACACGAGGTTTTCTGCAAATGGACACTGATACCATTCTAGCGTGCCTGTAATCGTATAGGAACTCGTGCATGGCCGTAATATGTGGGTGCGGGAAGCGCCTTTCATTGCGTCGTTTCTGGGAGCGTGCCTACGCTGAAGGCTTTACTTCACGTTTTCATGCTGTTGTCCTCGATACAAGTTGTGGTATGCTGCATTATCCGTGCGATACTGGATTAATGACTTTCGCGGTGGAGAATCATATATACGAGTAATGACATCCAATCACAAAACAAAGTGGGCCGTTATTTGTCGATTCACCACAGAGGCGGCTTCCGGGCGAAGAGGTGCACTTGAAGGCAGATGTTCCGCGGGCCCAGAATTTGACCTTGACGCGTATTCGCTAAGAGCCGATTCACATGCATTCATTATTCCATAGCTATTGAATGGGAGCGCTATCTTCATCAATTGTGGGTCAGTTGCCATATTCAGCTGACGACGATCCTCTTCGCAGGGTTCTTCGTGGGCGTGCACAGGAACACGAGGTGATGAACGCTTCGATATTCCTTACATAAGAGTCTGTTTGGCACAGCACAGGGGTTTCTCCCATCTTTTGCGTCCCACTGTAAGCCCTCTCATCTACTATGCCCTCTGGTCCAGAGGTAAGCTCTGACACATCTCTTAGACTTGTTTTTGATAGAAAAATATAGCGAAGAAGGCGCGAAGGCGCCAATGCAAGGCGCACGCCCACTCCGCCACCCGTCGATGACATGCCCCTCGCTGCCTTTTTCGCTCAATTCGACTCCTTTTCCTTCAACCCCAACCAGTCATCAAACAAGAATTTCGATCGCCTGGTCAGGGTCATCAAATGTGGCCCTAACGATTCGGAGAGGCGTGTGGTACGGGAGGGGTTCAAAGACGCGCTCGTTCAGGAATTCAATGAGCGTTTCGGAACTGACGGGAACGATCTTTCTAACTGGCAGAATTTGTGCCACGTGCTGCGAATCGTTCCTATCCCAGATACAGTCCAAGGGTGCCGTCAGGTTCGTGGATGATTATTGCAGGCGGGTCACCGTGGCACTGAGTTGCTTGTATAGTGCGTCTGGGACACACATGTCAACCTTGTAGACCTGGTTGATTCAGGGAGGACTGGAACGCCTGTAAAGCTGTTTGCATCTCTGGGAAAATTAACGGAATATACTCTGAAGACGAAGAAATTCTTTCCGAAGGAGAATGCGTATCAAGGCGGGTTACTGAAGGAACTGCTGAGGGAAATAATTAACCCGTACTTCGGGAAACGCAGGAACGGGAGTGCGAAGAGAAAAGAAAGAAAGAAGAAACAGAAGGCCGCAAGGGCAGCAGGAGGTGATTGAACGCGCGTTTGGTAGCGAAGACTGGCTGGAGCTGTCCCTTTGAACTCGTTTCGCTTTTACTACGTTTTCTGTACTAGTACCATGCGCACTATGACCATTCAGCAACTTGTAATACTTATTTCACATATGGAACTTTCGAAGCATCAAATATGTGCACGTTCATCCGCAATATTACAGTTCAACTACTAGCAGTAACCCTGGAATCGTGTATTAAGGCCTACTAATATTATATTACGCGGTAACCACCCCTGTAACGTCTTGCATATTCTGGTGTGCATGGTCACTTTGCCTCCAAAATGCTGACCTGCAGCGGTTCTCTTTTGCTGGCACTTGGATTGTGCAACTTCCTCTCTTCGAATGTCTTTTCCAGCTGCTCAACCTTCTCAGAAAGTAAGCGCGCTTCATCACTTGCCTTGAATGATTCCTTGATGGCGTCGACAACGACCAAATTGTTGCGCTGGAGGTCGCTTTGCAGGCGCGCAAGGCGCACTCGAGTATCGAGAAGTGTGCTTTCTGGTTGATCCCCCGAAGCACGTTCAGGAAGCTTCGAATCCGATGGTAGAGGGCTGACCCGTGCGTTCGCAAACGCTGAGAATAAATAAGATACCACTCCGTGCACGCCCAGTGACTAAACACTTACCCTTTGAGAATACATCTGAAAGTTCCTGCCCAGAAGTCTTCCTTCGGTGCGAAGTGAACGCACTATTCCGACGACCTATACATGTTTATTGGAACAAGGACTCGATTGGAAGATCACATAGACAGACCTGGTCGATTTCGCCTTGAAAGTCGGCTCGATCTTGGCAGTGCCTCCTCACCTGACTCTGGCGTGGATTCTATGCTCCTTTTCTTACGGTGCCGAGTGGTACTGGATCCCGCTTGATCGTGGGGAGAAGACGAGTACGAGGAACGGTCACTGTCCGACGAACGACTGCGACGCGAACTAGGGGTCTTCAGCAATGGGCTCCCACCTTTGTCTTCACTATTAGGCAGCTCCTCTTGATTGGGGGCAGGGGTGGACGGCCGCGACATTCCGCACGCATCAGTGAGGAGACCTTCTGAGATACTGTGCCACCTCGATAATAACCAAACCATCATCTTCTGCGACGACACCTTCGCCGTCACACCAAAAATCTTGTGCCCAAAGATCCGCGCGATATCCTCGAATTGCATGCCGTTTTCCGGACAAAGGGGAAGTTGGGTAAAAAATCCGCATAGGTAAATCAGTAGGGAGAGTTGGCCTATAGGCAGGAAGCGGAGGATTATTTGTGCGACCATGATCTGATGGCGTTCGATGTCACCGTCGTGACCAAGGTGAAGGTCGTCCTGCGCTTGTCTCTGATGCTGTTTGGCTGATATGGGAAGCATGAGTGGCAGCTCGCCTCTAGCGCGTTTCTCCTCTTCTTCCGCATCCTGTTGGCATCGCCTTACCTCTTCGCGCTTCACGCTGGGCTTGACGCACCAGTGCCAAAATCCACCGTAAAGTTTAGGATCAAGAAGGGGATGGGGGAGGGCAGAGATGAATGTGGTGAAGACAGCGCAAATGTCCGGCATAGTCTGCCCGTGCATGCTGAATTTAGCCCCATAATCGGTGCTAGAATCGTAGATGTCAATCAATTGTATGTGCCGATCGCGGCTGGGCAACGTGCGGAACAGCCCCTGTTGGTAAATACCTGATGAGAGTAAACGACTATCAACTCAAGGAAGGAAAGAAGGTACCAGTTCTTGTCAGCTCCTCTACACAAGCAACGACAAGGGTTGGCACGTCGTGCTGGTGTTCGCCAATAGTGATCGTAGATGATGCATGAATCAAAACGTCACGCAATGGCGCTCCTATAACATCTGTCGGAATGTTAGTGTAACGCAAAAACTGCACACAGACACAACAGACGAAATTTTGGATCTCTTTTCTCAGTTTTGCCCTTGCGCTTTTCACGGAAGCTTCTCTCGTAAATCTCCTTCTTCTCTATACAATTCCAATACATCCTCGTCAAAGGAGACGTGGTCCATTGCACGATGTTTCTCACGTCGAACGAGCTTGTCGAGCCTAGGATACAGAATGTGCGGCTTTGGTCGGGGTGCGTAAGGTTTGCCACGGTCTACCAGCGTCTTCGGCTCGCACTGGGGCTGATCTTCCTCGAGGCGCCTTCCACCTCGTGGCAGATGGTTATTCGAGGAAGGGAGAGCATTCTGATGTGACGTATAATCTAGTTGAAGCCCGCATGCCCGAGCCTGCCTGTCCCTCTCTATATCCGCGGACGACGGTCTAGGTATGCGCCTGATGTCTGGCATGGACGCAAAGCCATCACGAGCACTAATTTGTTGGAAGGCATGTGGTGGCAGGGAAGTACGTTTCTGATGGTCACCATGATCGCGAGGTGTTTGTTGGTAATTGGCGTGATGTGAAGGATTATATTGCTGGTGTCTCGACTCATATCCACGAGGCATCCACGGTGCCTGACCACGACTATATGGGGTGGCGGGTGAATGGGGAGAGTCATTGTACGTTGAGTAAAGTGAACTGGGGGGTTGATACGGCGGATACATGTTCACGCGAGGCGTTGAGGGAAGAGGTCGTAATGGTCGAGGAGGTTGCTGGAAGGAGGAGTCTACAGGGTAGGGAGAAAGTAGGGGATTTGGTTTACGCAGGATGCTGCGCGGAGGCAGACTGTCAATGGGTGGATAAGCGCCAGGCGTTCGCGGGCTATCATTGCCGTCACTCGGTCGGTCACCCGAGCGAGACGGCGGATAATGAGCATACGAGGCAGATCGCATCCCGAGGCCAGCAGGAAGGAAAGATAACCCTAGAATTATAAAGAATCAATCAACACAAATGGACCTTGCTACGAGGGGTGGACGTGGTTTGGGAAAGAGGAATGGACATCCAGTGCTGTGTAAGGAAGACTCTTTTAAGATAGCTTAGTCGATCTTGGGTGATCCTAAGTATTCAGACCGGTCGAGGCTGAGACGCCGCACGTATTATGGTATGTGGGGGCCTTTTAAGCTTGCTGCAGTACTATTTCATTTTAGACTGACTCTATGATAGAGCGCGTCTATGTCTAGAAATGGGAATTACACGGGGAGAAAACCGAGAGAAAGCTCACAGCGTGTCTGATTGGGATAATCAGGAATGTGATAAATCTGGAGAAAGAGGTGAGGGTTACGTGTCTGGTTGCACAAACGAGATCTAATAGATGTTCTATACCTTTGACCAACCGGGAGTCTCGGACAACTAGACCAACCTAAAATGTATTAGAGTGATACTTGAGTGGTGACTAAGTCAGAACCCAGGGCTCAAGGCCCGATGAGAACATCCAGGCAGGTCCAGGCAGAGCCAGGTCTAGACTCTAGACCGCAGATAATTCCCCTTCGTGGACTCATGGGATAGCAAATTTTTCGCGAAGGGATGGTAATGATTCGTAGTAAAATCCGACCGAGCAAGCTCCATGAGGTCCCATGGGACCGATAAGGACTAAGGACTGGAAGTATGAATGGCAGAACGTGTTTTTGCATGAAGCGGATTACTCGAAGGTTGACCGGAACTTACTAAATATTAAATTAGAGCAAAAGGAAATGTTCCTGACCAGGACCGCAGCGTCAGGCCGAGCGCGCCGAGTCTCGGTCACGGTGATAGCGGACATCCTATCCGAGCCCCGCAGTTCTAATGAACTTTTACATGCATACGTCCAAACGCATATGTAACTATGCTGCGGAGCTTCTCAATTGAATCGCACATACTAGTTCCGCCTTGCGATTAATCTTCAGAGGGTTTTGGTGGTTGTTCAGGGCGCGTACTGGCGGTTGCATGTAAGTACTAAACAGCATTGGGGAGTGAATTGCGTTAATTTATCTTCCTCCTTGCTGCGAGCTCTTCCTTGGGACAGATACTGTTTGACGGGCGTATGATGGAACTACTCAAGCCATTATTCAAATCCCAAAAGTATGCACGTCATCGTAACGATGCTTGCGCACCAAGTCCCCGACTCCGATCAAAATATTGGTATATCACTGCTACCAATCTTTGTATCGGTCTCTATTGAGCTATTCAGTCGATGAATTACCAATTTGTCCGCTCTACAGATTTGAAAGGATACATTTGTGCGGCAAGAAAAGCTGGAGACACTAAGCTATTGCATAGTCTCCCTTAAGTATCATTGCGATCATCCTATCTCGGCGAATACTGGCGACACTAGCACAACTTTGCAGATGTGGTGACGCATGGGAATACGTTTGTGTTCAACAAAGCCCTCCCCCACTAACGTGGGAGTCGGGGAACGACATCTGGTCAAAATTTTGCTAACGCCCACTTTTGTGTCTTCTAGCAGCTTCCAGGTCATTCGACCTATCAGCTCATTCGAAGTCATTCTATGAGTACAACCATGGCGTGATTGTATACTACTTTCATCCAATTGCACAGCTTGCAGTATGTCTAGACTCTATAGTCGCCACACTAAGTTATTCTGATAATCACTTCTGATTCAAGCCCAGGCTAGGTGGGGACCACCTTCGACGTAGCAGAAATTTGGACCCACGGCGGAGAGGAATGTACTCAGCCGCAGGTTCTTCCATGGACTCGGATTTCAACGCGCGGGAATCTCCTTTATTTATGAAATTACGGCTTCAACCAGCTATGCCTGCTGTCGGAAATACAGTATAGCATGTAGGACATAGCAACTTCCAAGAAGCCGACGACGTCACGAAGATGACATACTACCTCAGGCCTTATATCCGAGCTGCACAGACAGAACCCAAATACTGAAGTGCTCGAAGTACAGTCAATGGTGTGCTCATAGTACTCATGAACAGCTATCCAATTCATGCAATTTTGACGCGGTGAATTTGGTAGATGACAAGGAAAGCTACGGAGATGCTCATAGGCAAAACCACGGTGAGATATCATTCTCACGGCGTTTGTAGTATTGGTCTAGTCACTGACCGATATTCATAGTAGCAGAGAATATTGTATGTCAGTCAAATGTCAGTGAATGATTCTGAGAGACCCTGCTGTGAGTACCATTTAAACATTGATCAGTGCACAAATTATTTCTGTTTCGTTCTGCGGGAATGCAACTGCAGGTGCGCAACGTTTAAGGCAGGACCACTTCGATTACCAGCACAACAACCCCTTCCAGGCCCCCCTACCACTCTAGAGGATCCGTTTCTAGAGTCCAACATCCTGACGAACGCCATTTTCGCCGATCAGCTAATACTGCCACTGCATGCGCGTCATGGAAAAATAATGAGACTGTTCCGCCGACCCGACGCTTCGGTGTTAATGTTGCTGGCTAATACTTCACGTCTTGACTGCGATGAAGAACGGCGGGTGAGTACAACATGTTGTTACACTGAGGAATTCTCGCCGCTGGCTGGAGTTGTTGTATGCGTCGTGCATGCACTGATTTCATTCCTTTACCCTGGAGCTACGAGTCGAGTGCTTTTTGAAGCTGGTTATCATCGTCACTTATTACTATGCTTCATGGTGGCGCGCTGATTTATTATGTTTTGGCAACTAGGGTTCCGACACTGCGGAAACGATTGCCTAGTTCTCAATTGTTCTCAGGCGGTAAATGTATTTCCAATTTTTCCTCTGGCACTCGAAATTCAATGGTTTCCATGCGTTCACGTCGACGAACCATTGGAACGGAAATGAGACACGAAATGTATATAAACAGATGCGGTTGACGTGGATTGTAACTCCGCTCCGAACCAGCCTGGGCGTCCAATTTCGATCGTCGGTCTTCTTCAAGTTGCCACGTGCGGCGGTGTGGCGTTTATATGTCAGTCCACGTCTGTTTCACGCTGTTTCATGTCCACGCACTTACTCAAGCTTATCCGCTCTCGCACACCGCATGAACATATCAGTTATCAGTTATTAATGTCATGTCATGATGTTCGTAACGCCCGATGTGCCTTGGCCCCACGGCCCAAGGGACCTGTCGAAACATCCCTACCAGACAGGCTGCCAAGCACCTCCAGCGCTATGCTATGTGCCTAGTCCGTGCATATCAATCAATGGGCGGAATATGATGCCAGCAAGTGCCAGCTGTTCTGACATCCTTCCCACGGTTACACTTTAAATACTGAGACCTACCTGTGTAGCCTGTTGTCAACTTTTGTCAACTTGCAACCAACACTACGTCGATCATGCTTTTCAAGTCACTTTTCGTCGTTGCAGCTGCAGCTCTGGCTGTCAAGGCCCAATCACCGACCACAACCACAACGAGTAGTGCTGCAACACCAAGCGGACTTACAGAGTGCATTGTTTCATGCTCGACCCAAGCCGCCGCCGCAGGAGGTTGTTCCAGCTTGTAAGTTGGCGAGGTTTCAAACAGCACTCGAGCACTCCGAATCTCATGTCCTCGATTTTAGCACCGACCTTGCTTGTGTCTGTACCTCCACTGCATTCCAGACTGCTGCTGGCGCCTGTCTGCAGGCTAACTGCACTGCTGCAGAGGTTGCTCAGGCCCAAACGCTCCAACAATCTGAGTGTGCATCACGTACGTCATTTCTCTTTCAACTGTGTACTGGGAACTGATGAGACTAGTTTCGACGAACTCTTCGACCACGAGCTCGAGCACTACGACGAGTGGGACATCTTCCGCCACGTCCACAACAGCCACCGCATCTGGTGCTGCCACGGGTCTTGTACATTCCCTTGCTCTCAACAGTGCATTTGGTGGGCTCGTTGCCCTTGCTGGTGCTCTTATTGGAGCAGCGCTTGTCATTTGATCCAGCTGACAAGATGACGTAACCGCGGGGTCACTCCGCCTTGATATCTTCCGTTATTTCGTTCGAGTCGCAGACACTTTGCAGATCTAAGGCAAGGTTGCAGCTGGCGTTAGGAATTACAATATATTCGATCATTACACACCTATTGTCTGGCATTACTCTTCTCAGTTCAGGGCTTGAGGTAACCAAGTGATACCATTCAAATAAATTTCATCATAATTGGTTTTTCACCCGGACAGCATATGGCAGCATCCTCAATTTGAGTGATCGGTAAATATCGTGGGTGTATGAACAGGAGCAATTTCCCCACAAAGCGGTAAGAGGTGGTGCCAAGTTCCACTTGCGTATTGCGCCTGCGTCACGACTTCGCCCCAAATGCCAATTGCCTTGCGGTTTAGGCCATGCAGTGTTGATTATTATAAAAAACTGGTCACCGCGAGTACATACACGTAGGTGAACGTGGACCTAGAGATCGATGGTTCGATTGATTACCCACTTCAAATTCCAGCCCATTAGAAATTAGCGCCCAAATCTCTTTGTGCTAGACCTCGGCTGCTGAGCATGCACTGTTCACTCATTTTCGTTTTTCTGCTAGTCTGTGGTCTTTGTGCCGCACAAAATTATACCCTTCCTCAATGTGCGCAGGTCTGTGCGGGGACGGCTGCAACAGCTGCTGGTTGTTATACATAGTGAGTTTTCAACAATTTCCAAAGCCAAGTTTGTCACAAAGGGAAAAAAATTACAGCTCGAATGCCACATGCGTCTGCGCCTCCCAGCCCTTTCAGTCAGCCATTCAGTCATGCTTCAATACGAGCTGCAACACAACGAGCCAAGGCACTGCTTGGCAGTATTACAGCAACTTGTGCACTGACGGTGGGTCTTTGCATTGAGTAAAAAACGTTTCTCATACGTACTTAATTCGCAGGTTCCTCGTCGGCCAATTCCAGTGCAAGTACATTCTCAGGTATTTAGCGCTTTAGCATCTATGGTAATTGAATTATGGGATGTTGACCGTCACACGCAGGCCAGTCTACAACCACCGCCAGTACTACTAGTACTACCCCGGGATCTGTAACCTCGCACACAACGTCAACCCAAACGTCCTCATTGTTATCTGGGTCAGCGAGTGTTTCATCTACTACAACCTCTGCAAGCCAAACTCCAACGTCCACTTCTGGAGCACTTGCGACTGATATAAAGATGCTACGTGGCGTTATGGCGGTCGTGGTTGGTGGCGCTCTGCTCTTGTGAGGATGCGGGTTGACTGCGGGACTATATTTGATTAAAATCTGGGAGACGATGTTGAACCACACACGGGACTATGTAGGCGCAGGTATATAGGTATTCTTGCAGTTGGGGGCCCCTGGAGACCGGGGCGAGCCTAATTCTTGGACTTTGTTATATATACCCAAATGCACTTCGTCGGGTCGAAGACCACCTATCCATTCTAATAGTACGAGGCGGGGATAGATTAATATAGCCACATATATCTGTCAGAATATGTCAGGATGTGTGCCAACGGTGTGCATAAATGATATGTGTAAGAACCGACGGGTGAACACTGAACCAGGTTCAGTGTTCACCTGGATATGGAAAAACGATGAGTAATAATTATGTTGCGGCCCACTGATGGTGGCCTGAGCTATTTTTGAGGTCGCCAACACTCCGCCAACCAACCTTCATGATGTCCGTCGGGATCACAGAAAGGGTGCACATGGACCGGATGGGGTTTCAGATGGTCCGGTGGGAGCCGATCCGGTCCCATGCCTGGGCAAGAATGACATTGACAAGCACGGCACGTCGTGTGTCAGAGGGCCTAAAGTGTGCCAATTAGCAGTCATATATTGTCGGCGTAACCTTTCAACGCACTGATCCAGACTAATGTCTAGTATGACGAATTAGTGGCGGTTACGTAGAGGTCGGTGCACTTTGGCAGTGCTTAGCCACTGGTCTGATTTGGAACAAGGAGATGCTGAGAACAGGAACAGAGATTAAAAGCGCTGGTCAAATGTCGTCCGTGCAGCGACATGCGCAGGTCGCCTGGTACAGCCGTCTTCTTGGATGATGATCATGATCATGAAACTATAGCAGTACTAGAACTATCGGTTGAAGTGGGACCTGAGATTCTCGTGATTGATGAATGAGAACGTAGGGGCATGTCACACGTTACACGTTACTTGTGACGTCACGGTCACCACGAACAAAGCCGCCCGGGTAGCCAAGGTCCTTCCAAGTTCTCAACTTGTCCTTGACTTGTCCTCCTTGAAAGCAATCGAACTGACTAGTATCAGATTCAGGAAACGACGCTCTTCGTTTTGGCGGACTCGTTCTTCAACATTATCACAATCAAATATCAACAGTCTGCCGTACACGCTGGCCAGATCATCTCCCTCTCACCGACTGTTTTTCTCTTAGCACGCTCTCATTCATCATGGGAAACTGCGTATCAGCACAGGACAAAGAAGAGAAGGCCAGGTCAGATGCTATCGACCGTCAGATAGAAGAGGACTCTAGGAAGTTTAGGAAGGAGTGTAAGATACTTCTTCTCGGTACGTATCTTCCTTTCTACTTCACGCTATGTCTATTTCACTTTTTGCTTTATGATCGCAACATATATTTCCGGGGTTGCGTTTACTTGGTCTATTTCCTTCAACTGCCCTTATCCGTTCAACCCCTCTCTTTGTTCTGACTACTCATATCCAACCTCAGGGTCCGGCGAATCCGGAAAGTCGACAATAGTCAAACAGATGAAAATCATTCATCAGAATGGCTTCACCAAGAATGAACTCATGGCGTTCCGTTCAACAATATATCGCAATACCCTCGATTCCGCGCAGGCCATTGTCCTCCAGATGCGAAACATGAATGTGGAATGTGTAACGCCTGCTAACCGGGCACGTTCTCTCTCGTTCTCTCTCCTACATCAACTTATCGCCTTCCGCAGATACTCGCCGAACGCATCGTCGAATACAGGGTTGAAAGCACTCCCAATTTTGTTTTCTCGGCTGACATTGCACAAGCCATCCATGAACTATGGCAAGATCCCATCATTCCCAAGGTGATGGACTGTTCGAGCGAGTTCTATCTTATGGACTCAGCGGGCTAGTGAGTATTTATATTCACTCGGATCACAATTACTTATGCTGGCTGTTCGTAGTTTCTTTACGGAAGTGCTCCGTATAGGCACACTGGATTACACTCCGACTGAGAATGATGTACTGCGAGCTCGAGCGAAGACGACCGGCATCACCGAAACGCGATTTAACATGGGACAGCTTTCGTGAGTACACCGGCATGTTAAAGTTCTGTTTTTGATCTCGGTCTCGTAGTATCCACATGTTCGACGTCGGCGGCCAACGCTCAGAACGCAAGAAGTGGATACATTGTTTCGAATCTGTTACTAGCATCATTTTCTGTACAGCATTATCGGAGTACGACCAAGTGCTATTAGAAGAGAAGAACCAGGTGGGTCATGTGTATGTGTGATTATTTGTTGTCACTAATTTTGCCAATAGAATCGCATGGCCGAGTCACTAATCCTATTCGAGTCCGTTATCAATTCCCGCTGGTTTCTGCGAACTTCCATCATACTATTTTTGAACAAGATAGACGTCTTCAAGAACAAGCTACCGAAGGTCTGATACATTGTTGCGAACACATGCAGATCCGTTGACACTTTGCAGGTACCAATCGAGAAGTACTTTCCAGAATATACAGGTGGCGCAGACATCAACAAAGCAGCTAAATATATTCTGTGGAAATTTATGCAAGCCAACCGGGCGCGTTTGAGCGTTTACCCTCAGTAAGTGTGATTTATTGTGCATTGCTTACTGCTCACTGCTTCTTAGCTTGACGCAAGCCACTGATACGACGAATATCCGACTTGTTTTCGCTGCGGTCAAGGAGACGATCCTACAGAACGCTCTAAAAGACTCGGGCATTCTGTGACGTCTTCCGTTCTTGGTTTCTTGTTCTTATCTATCCGTATGCGCTTCCATACCCTATTGGTTAATTTGTATTAACGAGGGTGCAGCTCGCATATATATCTGGAACGCCTGGTTATTCTTTAGCATGTTATCATCCTATCTAGCATACCATCAATTATTCATCATTACTCTGGCTGTCCGCGAGATTGATCTGCATGCGCCCCTTCGCCTCTATTACATACCGCATAGCATTTACTTGATCTGGTTGATTTTAACTTGCTATAGCAGTTGCAGATATTGGCAACCCTTTCCCTGTGTGCGACTATCTGTATACGCTGATGCGCCCCGAGATGATCGCGGTGCACAAAAGCTTTGTACGTGTAGCTTATAGTGCGCAATACTATGACCAAGCCAGGCAGATATTTGAAGGCGGAATTATAGAGCATGGTCACCTCATTAATACAAGAAGACAAAACATGTTGGGAGCCACTGCGTAGTATTAGGGCGCAACCCGTGCGCTAACCATCACTATCCCGCTCCTCCTCACTGTCCCACTGGTTAAATCCCAAATCCCTCACACTCGAGATTGCTATAAGAAGCGGATGTTGACCATCCAACATCTTGAGCAGCTTCTCCATGTCCTCTAGCGCAAACTCTTCTACCTCTTCTAATAGCGCAAGCTCCTCACGGTCGTCCTCCGGGGACTCTGCACGCCGCTTGCGTTTATCTGCGAGGGTCTGAAGCTGATGCTTCGTGGCTTCTATGAGGGCAGCTTGTAGATCCGGCGTAAGCGCTGGAATACCAACGACGCGCAGCCCATCGGCAAGAGCCCTATACAACGAGGAAAGAAACGAAGGATCTGTCTCGGCTCGAATACTGTGGATGAGTTGGAGGAAGGAAGCAGCGACCATCTGCGATGTCAGTGTTCCGCTCTGCTTTCCGCAAGAGAAAAGCAAGGGAATCAGCCTGTGCGTATGATTATTAGTAGTAACAGTAACGACGCTGGGGAGCACTCACCTACTCGCAGCTTCGCGAACACCATCGTGGAAATAGAATTTTAAAGCGGGGAGGGAGAGCTCCAAGCTCTGGGTTAAATAAGGTGCGAAACGGCCTCCCAGAGTTGCGCAATAGACAACGAGAGTGTCGAACGCTTGGCATTTCTCATCGATGGTCGAAGTGCGGATGCCAACAATCTGACCGTCCATCGAGATAGTCTCCCAGCCTTCTCGCATCTCGCCGACATCGTCCTCGTCATCTGTATAGCAAGGTAAGTACGTATCATGACCCGAATAACCGAACTTACCGTAGATAGAAACATCAGCTTTTGCACTGGCTGCGTTCAGTAGTGGGGGCATGACTACCGGAAGGAACGGTTCGAATTCGGTGCCAAGAGCTTGGCAAATTTTGGCCCAAGTAGCGATCAAAAAGTTGGGCAGCATGGTGTCTGAGGGGTCGACAGGAGAATCTATGATACATGATGAGCGGCTACTGAGATCTGATCTGGGAACAGTCAATGAGGCACTTTGAATTTTGATTAAAAGTTCAATGAGAGTATTTGCATCAGCGCGGAAAACGTTACGTCCAACGGCAATTGCTGACAGGTATCAGTCAAGGAAACTTGCGTCGGTAGCAATCTCTTACCTATTAAACCGGCACATTCCATGGCTTTTGCGCGTAGCTTGTAATGGTCAGAACTGTTGGCGTTGCGAAGCACGTTCAAAAGGAGAGGCATTATCGAAGTATAGTGCTGTGGTGTATGCGACCGTCAGATACATCATGAACACGTGAGACTGGACAATAATACCTTGGCAAACGTTGTCTCGCTGGCGTCAGCGACCATAGCAAGAGTTGTAATAGCTTGTTCTTGAACGTAGCCTTTAACTATTTTACCATCTTCAGCTCCTGGATTGAGCATCTTGAGCAGACGCTCAACAATCGGGTCCAAATATGGAACGAGGGTGTCGCGTTCGACACCTTCACAAAAGTTGATCAGGGCAGCAGCGGCATGAGAGTGCACACTAAAACCGAGGATTAGTCGGAGGACAAGGAAGAATCAGACAAGTAATAGCCACCGAGGTTCTGGCGCTTCTAGTGTTGGTATCAATGCGGCGAATAATTGCTCGTGGTAGCGATCTTGAATGATTTCCTTGGAGCACAAACGTTTGTGAGGATTTCGGTGGCAGGCTTACCAAACTTACCTCCAAATCAGTACATAATTGACCGCTGTATCAATCATTGAGCGAGGGACATCAGGCAACGATAAAACTACGTACACGCATTGACATGCAGCATACCGCACACGTGGGTGTGCGTCCTTGAACATTGGAGTAACGAGGCTGGGAACGCGATCAATGAAGGGAACGGGACAATAAATTGAAGAACGCGCACTCTACGACCTTCCCAAGTTCCATTTGCATCACCTAATAGACGAATGAGTGGGCCTGGACTATGCCATAAACCAACATGTCATATAAACCTTGCTCGTGCCTTCGGCTATAGCTGCGATTGCCATCAGGCCGGCGTGCCTCAATCTCCAGTCGTAATTGGCAAGCATTGACGGAATGTATTGGAATGCCGGAGGAAGCACTGCTTTACCTCCAAGAGCACAGGCCACTCTATCGAGGGATTGCTCGTATACATGAGGATAATTCTCATCTTGTGCATCCTCTGAGGGCTAAAGATGAGTGAGTTAGTGTAATACTTTGAGCGATGCACAATAAGTATCTTACATCAGCCTCGAGCCAGGAATCCAACGTGTCTTCTTGTAACTCCCCCATGCCCTCCAAAGATGCTCTTACCATAGCCGCTGTCCATCCTTCCGAACGCTTCGCCAAGGTAGGCTTAGCCTCGGTAAGGCTTACCATGAATTCTAATGCAGCTTTCCTGACCAACTCTTTCTCCTCGTCCTCTGTGACTTCGTCACTGTCGTCATGAGTCCGACTACCAGACCCGCCGGGAGGGAATGTGAAGCTTGACGATGCACCAGGGAATGGCTTAGCAACAGTGGGTGTCGGACCCGAGTCAACGCTTGGCATTATCAAGCCGCGCAAGAAAGATAGCAGCGCGTTCATATGAGGCACGAAGAGACTGGGATGAGATGAGCATAATGGCGTTAGCGAGCTGAGGAAGGATTTAAGGTGAATATTTGGGAGGGAAGGTAATGTGTCTAGCATTGGGTAGAGTAGTGAGAGCGAGTGTGATAATTGAAGTTGATCACATGCGGTAAGGTAAGATACAGAAGCTCGGAGAGCAGCAAGCCGAACCTGAACACTATTAATCAATGCCAATCAATTCAACTGGAGGACCACGCACCTCGACACTTTGAGAGTCTTGAAGACCTTTTCGAAAAACCGTCAGAACGGCATCTGTCTGGAGATCCATTACGAGATTGGGGCAGCCGGAAAACAACCTATAAGCGCACTCCCGGAAGCCAGCTTCACCTGTCTGCGTCATAGTGAATGTTTGTGCCTGCAGCGCATGCCACGGACGCCCTCGAGACATGGAATTGATCGCGAGATCGCAAACAGTATCGACTGTTTTCCTGCGAACGGCATCTAATGGTTCATGAGACAGAGAGTGAAGTAGTAGACGCTCAAGAGTTGTCAAAGCATGCGCTGGAAGCTGGTCGTAAAGCGTTAGACGCCCTTCTCTAGGTTGCTGACCTGGTGCCACGCGAAACAGAAGTCTGCGAAGTAAAACCAGGGAGAAGGATCGCATCTATGCTTCATTGAGTGAGGGCAGCGGTATTGAAACATAATACATATCAACTTGCCACTTCGGTATCAGCTGCAATAGAGAACTGAGCCAATGCGAGCAGGTATAGGTCTGGTGTCTGAGCCAGTCGATCATTAACCGCCTGTTCTGCACTGTAGGTCTCTTAGTATTAATCGCGCATATTGAGAGGATCGCGTACTTGGAACGTATCTTGTTGTCACCAAGCACGAGGTTGGCGAGGATTTGTGTGAGTTCTGTCGTGATCTCGTGAGGAACGACAGCCTCCATGGCGCTGACTTGGGGTATGTGGGGAATTGATATTGAGGGTCCCGGAGTGATAACAAGACGGAAATTGATCTTAGTGTGCGGGCTGTTCAAAGCGGTTCCACTTGTTTGATAAAGCTGTTCCCTGCCAGTGATCTGCAATGGAGAGGAAGATGCTTGTTAAAATGGTGATCAGCAGATAGACTCGACAGTCTTCAATTATCGTAAGTTCAAGCTCAGCGGCTTTTCCATAGTGCCATCCTCAGCACGAACGACGATCTACTAGAGCCTTGCTTCACAATTTGTCGAACACACGCTCCTATGGTCAGACAGGTCATGACTGGCAATGTCAAATGCAATAAGGAAATATCAGCCTCGGGACTCCATCAAGCCCGCATCTCCAAGCTTTGCTTCTTAAATGTGATAACTCCGACGCAATCATGATCACTCGGATGCTGATCATCTCAAACACTGGGCCAAGTTCACATGATCAAGCGATCTTGGTACACTTGATGGACACACGTACGAATCACCCAGTGGCGTATTTTCAATATCAAATCGGTTCCGACGCAGCCTCCGAGATCTGAGTGCATGTTGAGGCTCGAGGTTGATCAAGCTGGGTCATGGAAAGATCGACACAGCCATGCGCGGCTTGATAGTTGAAGGCACCATATGCTCGAATGATTTTGAACAGCATCTCATTGCTATGGGTATCAACGGTGAGCATCTTCCGAAGACGAGTCCGAATTCGCGACTTATCCCCTAGCCAGACCATAAGAAAGGAAGACAGACGCATTACTTCAGACGTCCTTACAATTATGCTCCTTCAGTTGGTGCATATCGTTGCGAAGGTGTTTTGTTTTGTTACCCTCTCCTTGTACTTCACAGATAAAGTTGGTACACCACCTCGTCGTGAAACAAAATATGCTCATTCAGGCTTAGGCAGAGGAAAGATCCCATCATAAAATGGAAGATGATCCATCCCGATCGACCTCGTGATCCGATGCTCTCAGAAGGATATGTTCCTTTAGACCCCTACCATGCAGCACTACCGGTTATTCTGCCAGTGCCCGGCACAACATAATTGACCCCTAGTAGTTCAGCTCACAACACGCTCTTTATTTAACATTTGAAGCATCAATCCACAACCATGTGCAACTTAAACCACACAGCATATTATCTAATCTCTGTCACCTCGATGTACTACAGCTTTCCGTCCGTCGGGGACTCCGTAGGACTCGTCTTGCCCTCTTCAACTGATCCCGGTTCTACCAGGTCGCTGGCATTGCTCTTCGCCGAAGGCCCTTCTTCATCCTTCTTGTCACTGACATTCAGTGCCTGCTCTAGATTCTTTGTAATCTTCTCCACCTCGTCCTCTATCGTTTCCTCTAGTTCCTGCTCTTGCTCTTGCTCACCAGCCTCCAAGCTGTCCTTCGTCTTCTCCCAAGCGGCATCAAGCTCTTCCTCCCATCCAAGTTCTTTGCATAGCTCCCGCACAACATCGTCACATTTGCCGAGTAATAAAACATCATCTGGCTTGTTAAAGTGGCCCACCTCGTCGAGATTAATCAGCACACGAGGGCAGTCGTTCGGAACAAGGTCCACAAGAGAAGCAAATGGGTGCACGGTCAGCGATGTTCCTAACACCATCAATAAATCCGCTTCTCGCAGATTGCGAATAGACTTGTGGAACTGATCGGGAAGCTGCTCTGACCATCAGCCACGCCACATGATCTCGCGAGGCTCAAACGTACCCCTTCACCGAAAAAGACAATATCTGGTTTCACCAGGCCCCGACATCCTTTACGTTCACACCTCGGAATCTCTATCTCTTCGCTCAACACCGCCTTCTTTATCTTCTCTGGATCAAAGGGCGTTTTACATTCGATGCACCGCTGTGTGGCGAAGCTCCCGTGTGCCTCGATGATCTTATCTGCCGGCACTCCTGCGCGCCGCTCGAGTGTGTCTATGTTCTGGGTGAAACATGTGTGCAACAAAGAATGCGAGTGGAGAAGTGTTATAAAGCTGTGCGTTGGTGTGGGTCGGAAGCGCCCTGGGTAAAGTTCCTTAGCTAGTGTATAGACTAATAAACGCGGGTCAATTCCTTCCTTCGCTCGGACTAAGTAGACGGACGCACAGGGTATCGGGTTTTCCTTAAAGAACCCTATCTCGAATACCGCCTCCGGAAATGGGAGATTCAGGCGTGCGAGGTTGGCCTGTGCAATATAATATCAAGGTTCCCGACTTGCGGTGTCGCACTGCACACAGCACACTTACGTATAATCCTAGGCCATGCACTTTGATCTGCATCTCAGAACCAGATGTACACGAGTGACTTACCTGTACCAGGGGACCTGAAGTCCGGTATACCGGCAGATGTACTCACACCTGATAACACGTATGAGAAGGCTGTAAACTGGCACTAGCACTGGCACTAGAACCCACCAGCTCCAAGCTAGTTTCGTCATCTCGTCGGCGTCAAAATGAATTAAAAACGATAAGGAACTCACCATAAGGAAGACTTTCCGACAGCTGTCTGACTTCATATATTTCGCAAGCGCCTTGAGATCATTGCCCTCTAAGATCCTTGGGTGCTCATCAGTAGTGTAACCAGGCTTGGTCATGCTGCCCCTGAAAGTACGATTTCACCAGTCATACAGTGAGTTCATCTTCGCGGGTAGAGGATAATTACCTAAGTGCTGCTCAGTGAAGGATATGGGAAGAAGGAAAGAAAGAACAAAGGACGCTGATGCCTCAGAAACTGAATTCCTACTCCGTACAGCACGTCAACTGCACGTGGCTAGATAAAAATGGGCTCAAGGGGTCATGCTAATACAAAAAAACAATTGCGACGATGCTACAACACATGACAAGATCGACTGGGAGATAAAATCATAATGGGGAATAACTACTAGAAAAACCATCATAGGCAAGGGAGAGTCATGAGTTGTCGGTTTCGAAATCGTCCCCCTTTCTCTCCGGGTTTGCCGCCCATCCGTCGTCTTCGTCCTGTACGCAATTCATCAATCTCCCAAACGAACAAGATCAAAAGTCACGACATACCCCGTATGAATAGTCTTCATCGCCATCCTCATCCAGGGGTTCCCATGGCACATGCACGTCCACCCAACTATCAAGAACAACATATCAGGGAGCACACGAGGGAGAATGAAATTGGTGATACTGACAAGTCATCACCTTCGGGATCAGGTATAGGAGACTCTCGCATGAGACGCCGTATCAATGGTAGCTTGCGCTTGAGCCCATACAGCGGCGTGAACATATAATCCTTGTGCTGCCCCTTCCGCAGCATACTTGCATTCGTATCTGACCACCACTGTTCGGGTTCAGTTCCATTCTCGCTGGGAGTAAGTGCCAAGGCAATCTTCTCTCCACCTGACCATTATAATGAGTAGGAGTACCAGAACACAGCATGGAGACATACTCTTGTCAGAAAGGTATATTGTGTAGGCAGGACATTTGAAGATGGAGTTGACAACGTGCATGTCCTTGAGCTCTGGGACCTTGTACAGCGTCTCTAAAATCCTGCCACGCGGAATATATTCTTGCCTCGGATTGTGCATGATCAAGAGGGCACCGCGCTTGCCGCGCTGAAACTGCCACTCTCCTTTGATTGATGCTTGGCCGAGACCAGCGACATTTCTGTCAAACCATCAATCAGTCTGGGTTCTCGCTCGCATAGAGCGCACGCAGAATACACACATCCCTCCATCGACCTTGAGATCATTCCGCCCGACACCCATCGTACACACTATGAAGTCGTCCTCCACAGCGCCAATCTGAGCAGGGAAATTTGCTAGCCTCAGAGTCCCGTCCACCTTATCCAGCAAGACCTGGAAGTCCGGATCATAAATGTTCCCTTCGATGTCCAGTTCGCCCGTCTCGGCATTCAGCCTGCCATATGCACCGACCTGCATACGAAATCGTAAATCGCAGCCATAAGACCGACGAGTCACGTACTTGTACGGGTATAGGTGGATCCCAGTTTGCCCACTTCGCTGTGGATTGTCTGATGAGATCAATGAATTTGCGACCTGCGTTCCCCATCAATATGGTGCAGTGAGTAGTTGGGTATTAAAGAAAGAGCGCCGGCCCTTGGAACCTGCCATGAGGCAACAGTCAGATATAGCCTTATCGCATGAATAAATGATGGATTTGAATCTGACAACCTGTGCTAGCGTGTGCATCGCAACTTCAACAAGGTTACGACACGAACAAACTTAGGTATCACTGCATACATATGTACTCGAACATCCACTACACAGGTAATTATACATTTCATACGACAGTGTCAAGCTGATATAACAACAAGAAAAAAATACAACCAGTCATCAGTCATCGTCAGCGTTCAGCGAAAGTGGGGACGGCACATATGGAGAGTCTCTTCGCGAGTTGTAGACGTTAGGGTCCTTGGTACAGTGTTAGTCTCCAATGTCTGTCGCGAGAAAATGCAATTACGCACATCGTAATCATCATCATACACTGGATCGATCTCTCCATCGTCATCGAGTGGCTCCCAAGATGGGTAAACGTCCATCCAACTTTTGTCTGATCAGCAATGCGGTCGAAAGATGAGACGAAGGGACCTACAAGCCGGCATCCTCAGGGTCTGGAGTAGGTGAGTCGCGCATTAGGGGACGAATCAAGGGAATCTTGCGCTTGCAAGTGAAAAGCGGGGTGAACACGTAGTCTTGATCCGACTTGATTTGAAGGTGTTCCATCTTTGAATCAGTCCACCAGCTGAGCTCTGTCCCGTTCTCTTCGCCAGAGTTTGGGAGGAGCGCCAACGAAATCTTCTCGCCGGCTGGTCATTTGCACTTAGATCTGATACGTACATCAGACGATAGGAATAAACGCACTCTTTTCAGACAAATACATGGCATAAGCGCGACACTTGTACACCGTTGGGACGATGTACTTTTCCTTGAGCTCGGGGACCTTGTAGAGCGCTTCAAACACTCTTCCTTTAGGGAAGTGCTCTTGACGGGGCTTGTGCATTACGAGCATTGCGCCCCGTTTGTCCTGCAGAAACTGCCAGTCTTCTTTATATTTTGCTTGGTCGATGCGCTCAACGCTACCACAGCAGAAATCAGGGAAGTTCTCCAAGGGATGACTGCGTCAAAAGCTCACGCGTCTGATCCAGGGCTGAATTCCTTAGGCCTAACGCCCATAGATCCAACAGCAAAGTCTTTCTCCTCATCATCAAGCACCGGCGGATAATCGGAGAGTTTCATCTTCCCATCAGTAGCGTCGAGCAGCTTTTGAAACTCGGGATCGTACACGTTTCCTTCGACATCGAACCTGCCTGTCTGGGCGTTGAATCGACCATACGATCCGACCTAGATCATACGAATCGTCATTAAGACAACATCTCGCAAAAGATGGTGTCGAACTGACTCTGATGTCCTGTTTTTCGGGAAACCAATTCGCCCACTTGGAAGTGCGCTGGCGTATGAGGTCTACGTATTTGAGGCTTGCGTTCACCATCGTGGTAGAGGGTAAGGTATGAAAGGTGCGCAGTGGCGTCAGCCCGAATATGAACTTAGATCTATAAAAGTAGCGTGAGCATAGGTATATGTCAACATTGGCAAGTAATGCATCTTACCGATGCTGTATGACAACGTATGTATCTGATACCGTACAAAGAAGACGGATGTGGACAAGCTAACAAAAGATTCTGTAGTAACCATATTGATAAATGAATCAGTAGAGTATGAATATAATGCACGACGACAGGACGAATGGCACACACTATTCTGCTGATGCGCCCCGGCGCCTCAAACGGGCGTCAGATAGATTCCGAATCCGAATCTCTGATACGTATACTAGGGACATATCGGTAACTTGATGTTATCGATCAGCAGTTTCGATGGAAAGACCGTGACCGCAGCTGCAAGGTTTGCACGACAGCTCTAGTTAGTAGCTCTTGAGCTTGAGGGCTTACACATCGGGGTTATCGATATTTAAGAGTGCTTTGAATGTTGTACAAAATGTGAAGACCATACTTCAAACTTAGCTTGAGATTTTAGGCGATCAAATATTTCATGTATTTGCAGACATTTTCACCTCAATAAGTAATAAATAGCTCAAATGTTATCTAATATTTACTACTTATTCAAGGTGAAAATGTCAGTGAATATGTGAAATGTTTAACCGCGCAAAATCTCAAGCAAAGTTTGAAATATCATCTTCGCATTTTGTACAACATTCGAAGCACTCTTAAATATCGATAACCCCGATGTGTTACTCAGTCCAAGGACAGCGTGAGTATGAGGCAGACGGTCTTTGGGTGAGTGACGTAAACACCGTCAACGGTGTTTTTTTGTCATGTTTTCAATAACTTTCTACGAGACCGCAAGTACTACCGACTATCGAGCAAAGCAGATTCAAAATTATCATGCATGTTTATTTATTACACGGTGATCCGATTATGTATGTCTAAAGTTTAGTGCACATATATGATATTAGCATCGATACCATGCGTTTGGCATCACCAAGCTAGGTAGGACATTTCCTCTTATGACCTGACGCAGTCAAATGATAGTTCCGTGAGTGAAGCCATCTAGAATGCCTCCTCCACATGGTCATGACCCAACGAGGTACTACCATGCCAATGCACGAAAACGCACATTAGCTGGCAAAAGATGAACGCCCATGAACCATATCTGTAGGGAATGATAAGTGTTAGGTAACAGACAAGGGAACATGAATAGAAAATACGGACGATATACAGGCAGAAGTTTGACTCGTCACGAATCTTGTCGCGGAAGAGAAAGTAGCGAAGTCCGACCCAAGAACCCATAGAAACAAAAAGAACACTGGAGAAAGGCCCAAGACTCCAAAATGAGGCAAGCGCAAAAGAAAATAGCGGAAGTGCACAAAGCATATAGATACGAGATCCTTCGGGTGCTACAATCGGCAGAGTTCGTCGTCCTGACCTGCGATCACCATTGATGTCGGCAAAATCCTGCGCATGAATTGTCATAATTATGACAAACGCGCTGCAGGAAAGGGCTTTTATGCTTGTTCTATCAAGCGAAGATCCCCCTGCTAAATATAAATCTTGTCAACGAAAAATTATTCCTCAGATGCAGAATTGCCTACACAAAATCAGCGAAGAACCCAGTTCATACGTCAAAAAACCTCCTGCGTTGCACAAATTCTTGAAAATGGGATGGTGACTGAGATGAAGATCGTCGTGCATGATCAGGAGCACGGTGTACACCCCACTAGTAATAACCACGTGTAAGCTGAAAAGGGATGAAAGGCCCAAGCAGAAAACCATGAGTCCCCAACGCAATGCACGAGAATCCTTGACGCTAATACGCCCGGACGGTACAGGACGCCATGGTTTGTTTAAGACATCTTCATGAGCAGAGTAGGATTGGTTAGACGCATTGAATTGGAAGAGATGGAACCAGAGCCAGCAGAGAGCGCCAGACAGGGCTAGCGGATTACGGCGAGGAGATACGACAGTTGCAAATATCATCTACCACACAAATTCAGCGCCATGTAGTAATGGATTATTGCCGGAATAAATACCACGGGGAAAATTACTGTCTTGAAGTCGGATCTCGTGAAAAGCCAAGCAGTCTTGAAGTGACGCAGCACACTGCGCAAAGTGGTGGCTAGGAAGCTCGACATGAGTGATTTGGAGTCTTTCTCGCCATTCAGCATTATATAGTCCAGAAGGATGGTTGAATTTTCGGTTCCCGGTTGTTTCATTTTACATGACCGGTGACCTGCATGCATGGATAACCCGGGGGGGCTACCACTACTAGGATCGCATTGTATGCTGTGTTTGTAGTCACCATAGCCTCGTTTGAAGCAATAACACGTTGTACAGTTTACCGCGAGCGAAATTTGGGTCCATTTGGACTATTGGAGGTTGAGAGCTATGAGTGTCAGCCCTTGATAAGTGGCACCACTCTCTTATTGTGGGCCAAACGGAATACAAGCTCACATACAACGCTGGCGTTGTTTTCGGATGGTGTTATTTAACCGTTCACAATCTGAGAAACTTGAACAAATACGCGGGTCCAAGGAACATTGCTTCCAACGAGTAGCCGACTAGTAAGAATTTGATGACTCACCGCAGAAAGTTGCCAGTCTGGGTTGAGTGACCTAGCGTTGCCGTCGAAGTGAAGTGACTTCGCTTCGCTTCGAAAACGTGAGACTTCGGTTAACTTCGTTGTACCGAAGTTGGTCGAAGTGACACTTCGTTCACTTCGAGAGATGAATCGAAGTTATCGCATGGATTAATCATAATAACTACAAGTCTAAAGTCCTATATGTGCCTCCTGTCCATCAGTAAAACCACCGATTCCTTATGTTCCTTAATGTACTTTCAAATTTCGTCCCGACAAGTCAAGACCAGCTTACTCCTTGCTTTTTGTACTTTGTTTCCTTACCGCTGAAAGTAAATCAAGGCAAACAAGGAAAAATTGAGTGAAAATCAAATTAAGAATAATAAGTAGTGATGTTCCGGCCCGGCTTGGGCTCCAAGCCCCGGCTTAGGCTTGGCCTGGGGGGGCTTAGGCCCACCAGATTTCAAGCCTGAGCCGTGAGCCCAAGCCAGCCCAAAGCCGGGGCTTGGGCCTAAGCAAGCCGCGGCCCATGTGCTGAATTGCTGTGATATAAAAATGCCGGGAACAATGCAGGTAATCACATGTTGCATTAGAGTAATGACACGAAAGCCTTTGAGAAGGTAGAGCTGAGCGATCAGCATGCTAGTCTGAGTGTCTGCATGGGTCACAAGGATCTCTCCACAGAACCTTCCCAGATTCTCAAGGTATACAGGACTGACAGCAACGACTGCTGTTGCAGGGGTGGGGATGGGGTCCGGGGGGACCCATCAATGCATCAGCATCCAGAACCGTTGGGTATACATCAAGCTATTGAGTGGGGATATGATGATGTTCCTGACAGGAGAAGCAGATATCCCCATGACACTTTTGTGCGAGTTGCCCATCTTCACACCTAGTATTCTCGGGACATGTACCAGTCCAGATGCGTCCACCACAAGCTCCGTCTCTGCTTGGGGCATCTTCGACACAACTTCAACAACCTGCCTTATTCTCTCATCATCCCAAGCCAAGTCAAACACCATCACGCAAATTGTTCAAGAAAGATATTCCTTCTGCAAGGCTTGCATGAACCTGACAGCCTCATCTCCTGTCCACACCAGCAAGTGCCATAAAATAGATGGTGCACAGAGCAGTAGTGTCTCCAGGAGGGCGACATCATATGTCAGAGATTCTTCTTTGGCATCAGTCACCAATATAATGGTTAATCATAAGCAAACTCACAAGATGTCCATGAGCTGGGAACACAAAACACCAAAATAGATAATATTGAGCTCAACTGTGGGAAAGTCGTTCATCATTGTTCAGCGCAACAAGTACTACCACTTACACTGCTAAGCCCTGGTGTGGGAAACAACTCCGCAGTAGGCGGATATAATGTTAGGTCAAATGCTATACCTGCTGCTTCACTTGCAAGGCAAGAACGTTCGACCCTAAAGGGGTCTGCTACTGAGATAAGTCTGATAGTTAGTGTCTAAGGTCGTGGAAAGGTAAGGAAACAAGTCCGAAGGTATGCGGACCAAGTCCGGAGGTCAAAACGTCGGGTCCGAAGGTAATCTACCAAGTCCGAGGCGCGGGAAAAGCGGGTCCGGAGCTTCGGGTCGTCGGGTTATGGGTAATAGCAAGGGAACAGGTTCGGAAAGCGTCGGACTGTGTCCGGAAACAAGGGAAAGTCAATAGCAATGAGTGACAAGGGTTTCAGGTACGAAGCGGGTGCGGAACGGGTGAGAACCAGGTATATTCAGCCAGGTAACAGGTAATGACAGGTATGTGACCAAGTAGATGGGAAGTCCCACCTACAGTAAAGTAATGAGCTTGGTCGTACTATCAGTCCTATATAATTAGCTACGTAGAAATCCGGAATATCGAAAATAGGAAAACATCGGGTCCGGTGATATGTAAACTGACATGAAGCACTGCGGACTTGTGGGAACACAGGTAATAACGCTGTATGCCACATCAGCCATGGGGAATAAGCTACTACGCACCAGTGGGGTTGGACGGAACGGACAGGACATAGGACGGACGGGTTTCCGAAGGTATGCGAGCGGGTCTGGTGCATCTCCGGTGATGTCCGGCGGGTCCGAGGCTCGGAGAGCGCGGGAAAGCGTCGGGTTTGAGCGGGTTTCGTCGGAGATGACTGGGAATGACTGTACTGATGTCCGGACAACTGGGCTTTCGACGTACTCCGTAAAATAGGCCTCTGCAGGGCTGCAGTGAGAATGTTTCCTACATCGGATAAAGGTACCCATGCTGGGCCACCAGTAATCACGCTCCACAAGTTCTTCGGTTTTAAAACGACCCAGATGGCCGGCGGTAGGGTGATCATGGTGAAGAGAGAATGCGGTGGCGGAGAGGAGCAGGGACATAAGCATGGTCCTTATAGAACAAGGTACCGTCATCAAAACGCCAGTCAGAGAGGGAGGATTTCATGGGGGGAGCATTAAGTCCATCAAGGGCTTGTTGCGCAGCAAGAATAACAGGGTCAGAAAGGGGATCAGTGGATTTCAGAGCGTTAGCAAGGTCGGTATCAATGAGACGAGCGAAGAGAGAATCAGGGAGAAGGGTGACGTCAGCATTATCACAGCTATCCGGAGCGTGATCAGGGCAGCGGGAAAGGGCATCAGGGGCAGCGAGTTTGCTCCCGGGAACGTGATGGAGTTCAAGGTCAAATTCATTCAGGGTTAATTGCCAATGGGCTTGGCGACAGGTAAGATTCTGGGCGGAGCGGAAATAGAGGAGGTTCAGATGGTTGGTGAAGACAACAACAGGATGAGGATTTCCTTCCAAATAATGACGCCAAGCTTTCAAAGCACGAATAATGGCAAGGAGTTCTCTATCGTAAATCTGGTAGTTGCGTTCGGCAGGGTTAAAGGATTGAGACAAATATCCACAAGGATGATAAGCGCCATTTTCGTCGGTTTGCAGGAGGACTGCACCAGTGGCGACAAGGGAAGCATCTGTTGCGAGGGCGAATTGTCGGGAAGGATCAGGGTTACGGAGAACGGGTTCAGAAAGGAAGCATGTCTTCAGTTTCTGGAAAGAATCGGTGCAAGCTTGCATCCATTGGAAATGAACGTCTTTCTTCGTAAGATCAATCAGAGGTCAGGCGATGTCGGAGTAGTGGGAAATGAAATGGCGATAGAAGTTGCAGAATCCAAGGAATGAACGGACTTCTTTAACAGAAGTAGGGACTGTCCAATCGCTAATACCGGATAGTTTAGCGGGGTCCATGGCTACTTGCCCAGGACGGATGATCATTCCAAGATAATTGACTTCTTGTACATCAAAAGAACATTTTTCAGGTTTCAGGAAAAGGGTTTTTTTGCGGATAATTTCAAGAATTCGACGGGTTCGGTTCTGGTGCTCTTCGAGGGATTTCGAGAAGATGAGGATATCATCCATGTAAATGATCATCCATCCTTCATTGATTTCTTTCTGGAAGGTCTGATTCATGTATGCTTGGAAGGTTGCCAGTGAATTGCACAACCCAAAGAACATGACCTTTGGTTCGAAGAGTCTGTATGAAGTCGTAAATGCCGCTTTCCAGCGGTCATCAGGATGGATAAGGATGTTATTATAGCCGGATCGGACGTCCATCTTCGTGAAGTATTTCGCATCTTGGAGTTTAGTGATGAGGGGCGGGATCAAAGGAAGTGGATATGCGTTCTTTATCGTCCATTCGTTAATGTAACAATAATCTTGACAGGGTCGTAGGGAACCCCCTTTCTTGCTGACAAAGAAGAAACCACTAGATTGCGGTGATTTCGATGGTTGGATAAAATCTTTTGCGATATGTTCATCTAAGAAAGCTTTTACAGCATTGGTTTCTTTCGGGGATAAGGGGTAGGTTTTCGCAGATTTGGGAATGAATCCAGGTTTCGTTTCGATTCTATGGTCGACACCAGGTCAGGAAGGAGGGAGTTGGTTTAAGCCGTCTTTGGCAAAAACATCGGCGAAGTCGTGGAGATAAGAGGGAACGAGTTCTTCAAACGATTTCTTCTGCTTCTCTTGGGTTTCTTTGAGAGCAAATTCTTGCGCTTTGTTACGGGTTTTAACATTTTCTTCATCAACTTGTTGTGCAAGGATCCAAGAGTTTTGAAGGGGAGTGAGGGCGGCTGCACGGCGAACTTCAGTTTGAGAGGTTCCGTCACGTGTAAGCGGTGTGTCGAAGGAGAGGTTCTCAATGATGGTGACAGTGGAACCATCTTGAGCATACTCTATCAGGATTTCATCGTCATTGATCTGATAGGTTGCGACTTCGTCGACTTTTCGGGCAAAGAGAGGTTCGGTAGGGATATCATCCCAGACGTCTTCCTTAGTTTCATATTGGGGAAGTGGGTCTTCATCGGGATCAGGGAGGAGAGGTGGTGGTAAGTCTTCTTCGGCATCGTAAAAAACTTCTTCTTCTTCTTTCTTCTTCTTTCGTTCTAGGGTGCGTTTCCCATTCATGGGAAGAGGAGAGTGTTGTGGAGAGAACTTCTTGGGGTCTTCTTCGTCTTCAATAGTAACTTTCTGTTTCGAGGAAAGTTTCGGGGATAGTCCCCACTTCTTTCGGAAGATTTCTTCAAGTCGTAATGATCGTTTCGTAGAGGGAAGTCGGAGGGTGTCTTGGGTCCAATTGATATCAGGATTCATGGTGGTGAGCCAGGGTTTTCCAAGAAGAATCATATCTTGGTCGCTCATATTCATGATGTTGAATTTTCCTATCATGAGTCGGTTGTCAATCTTGATTGTGAGGTGACAATAATGAGTAATGGGATTCTTGGAGATCTGTCCATCTGCGTTTCGGATTTTCCATGGTTCTTTGAACGGGTGGACGGGGATTTTATGTTTTCGGACGAACATCCAATGAATGAATGTCGCTCCAGCGCTGCAGTTGACAACGGCGGTTGTGTGCAATGATTTATCGGGATGTACGGAGGAGAAGATGGTCGCCAGTGTGGGAGAAATCGTAGAAGCGCGCTATAGTGATAGCGTGTCGATCCTGTTAGGTGCGAGAGTAGTAGTCGACCCAAAGGAATAGCTCTGAGAGCAGTTCCTCAAGTAAGAGCGAAGGGACAAGTGCGGCTGGGTATTATGATCTATGCGATGGACTCCGCAAGCTATGCGGCGAAGATACAAGATGCGGGTATGCAGATGAGTTGCGAGGCGAGTGCGGTGCGGACGCGGAGTAAGAGAGCGCGGATATAACTAGAAGGGAACCAAGTATACGAGTCCAAGTACCAGGTAACGGGTGACGGGTATGACGGGTAAGGGTACCAGGTATAAGGGACGCAATGCGAAGATTTACCGGGATCTGTTCCGGAACTTTTATGCAATGAGGTTTCTAGGTATAACTAGCAAGAGTCGAACACTCAAAGGAGTGTAGAGGTCAAGCGCGAGATAGGGAGAACTGCAATCGATTGTGCAAGAACAAAGAACGAGGTAGACTATGCTAGTGACTCCTGCAACACCGACTCAAAGGAAGGGAATGTAGAAAAGTGAGTAGTTATGAGTCCTGGGCGAGTATTTATGTGAGTCCGTATGAATCCGGGACTATGCAGGCGACCGCATATGTACAAGCGAGTCCGGAGTGATATAAGATGTAATAGCGCTAAGCTGGCCTCATGCATGGGAAAAGTATGTAAAACAGCCTGCAAACGATCAATAGACAACAGGTAAGGACTAATAACGCACCAGTGGGGTTGGATGGACGTGGACAGGACATGGGAGGACGTTACGAGGGACCGGTACGGTTATGCGGAGTGATGCGGATCATGACCCAGTATGCGGAGCCACCGCAATGACACGTGAAGGTGCGTAACTGACTGCAACTATCCGGAACTGTTCGCGACCCTTCGGAATGACTTCGGACTGTAAGTGTAGGTATTGACTAGCATGGGGAAATGATGCTCTGCAGGGCTGTAGCCAGATTGTTTCCTACACCGGGACCCTTAATTCTTTAGTCTTTCCTACATTCTGTGCGATACGTACATCTATACATGGAGTGGCTGACATTGCGGCAGGCTCCAGATTCAAAAATCCACACGTCTGAGAGTGACGTCATCTTCATCGTCGAAATCTTCAATCTTGCTGGTGGAAGTTTCATCACCAGGCATTTCACGCCTTACCGGTTGCTTTCCTCTTCTATTGTCTCCAGTTTCGGTCCTTCGGTTTTCATCATCAGGGGTTTCACGCCTTACCTGTGACTTTCCATAGTTATTCTTTCTGGCATCTCTGTTTCGAGGGTGGTATTCTTGGTCATTGGCTCTATGACCGGGTTTTCCGCACGTGAAGCATTGACCTTTCCTCATGAATTCCTTTCGTTCTTTTTCACTAAGGCGGTTTACTTGAGTACGGTCAACGTCCATAGCGTTTGAATCATGGTTTTGGTTTGGGGTAAATCGGGAGGATCATTGGTTCTTGTTCTGATGGTTTCGGTTATGGATTCCTTGAAGAAGCTGATAGGTGTTCTCTATTCTGATGGTTTTCAAGGTTAGGTCGTCAAAGTTATCAGGGATATCTCTGGAATTACAGAGCTTCGAAAGTAAGCCTTGCTTAAGACCACGTAGATAGTAGTCTTTCATGGCCGTGAAGTTGAAGATTCCTGCTCGTCGACAGAGCTGCTTAAAGGTAGCGTTATACTCGCTAAGGTCTTCCTTCTGCTTCAGGTTATGAAGCTGGTAAAGGGCTGTTCCTGGTTCGTCAATAGGATAGAAGCATTCTTTAAACTTCCTAATGAAATCGTCCCATGTTCCGTATCCGTTCATAGCTCCATTGGGAGAGAGGATATTAATGTCATGGACATGGACGAGGAAATCTTCCATCCAAGTTGCTGCAGATCCAGTCTTCATGAAGGAAAGAAGGAAGATGATTCGCTTCTTATCGTTGGAGTAGATCTCGTCATTGATATCTAGGTACTGGCCGACTTGCGCAAGGAATTTAGAGGCATTATCTCTATTTCCGTCAAAGTCAATCAGCTGACTGATCTTGATTTTGAAGGGTTTCGGCATTTCATCGTTGGAGTCTGTGTCTGAGTCAGAATCTGAATTGTCTGGATCTGGGGGAGGGGCTGAAGCGTCTGCCCAGGTTTCTTGTTCAAGCGGTGGTGCTTCGGGGATGTCTTCGTCACGGTCTTCTGGTACGATGGGTGGCTGCTGGGATACTGCAGGTAATCCTAGGCTAGCAAATGGGGATGTGTTATCGACAACTGATGGTCCTGCTAGGGATCCAAAAGCTTGGGCTTCTCTGGAAGCGGATCGTTCAACGGGTGATCTGGGATAGGGACTGCTTGTCTGTCCGAATGCCTGCATAAAGGTGTGTCGTTTCTTGCTCAATGCCTTCTCTTCTAGGTTCCAGTTTCAAGGATGGGGGCCCACTCTAGATAGAGGGGTATCAATAAGAACTTAATCTTTGTTACGAACTTGGATAGTTCTTCTCTACACTCCAAGAAAGGAGGTCACGTGTAGAGCTTCTAGACTGTCAAGGATAGAACCGAGATACGTCTAATCGTTTCAATGGCTAGCCTTCCTCAGAAACTAGAGATCAAGTCGTATAGGCTCCCTCAGGAGATCAGGTATCAGTGAGAACCAAGTAGATTAAGTTAAGGGATACAACTGTACACGGTAGGGTTTATATACGTAGTGTAAGAAGTGCACGGACCAAGGGAAGACGATGTAATATGACTACAAATGGAAGGTAGGGCAAAAGGGAATGATGTCAGAGATAAGAAGCGCAGCTTCCGCGGTGATGCTGGGAAAGAGAAGAGAGACAGCGATCAGGAAGAGAGATGGTGATCAAGAAGAGAGATGGCGATCAAGAAGAGAAGCATATGGTGATGGAGGCAGTGTCTGTGAGAAAATGATAGGGCTAGATGGGGTTACTGTAACAATCTGAAGCTGGGCCAAAGCCGGGGCTTTCAAGCCAAGCCAAGCCGGAACATCACTATTTGTGGTCCTTCCCTTGTCCTCTATGATGGTGTCTCCCTGGCCCTCCACAGTGGTCCATCCTTCCTTGTGGTCCTTCCCTGGCTCTTCATCATGATCTTTCCCTGGCCCCTCCTCATGGCCCAAATCCCTGGCTCCCCCATGGTCCCTTCCTGGCCCTCCATTGTGGTCCTTCCCTGGTCCCTCCTCAGTCCTGGCCCTTCCTTGTAGTCCTGGCCCTTCCTTCCTTGTGGTCCTGGTCTGTCCCAGTCCTTCTTCATGGTCATGGCCCTGCCTTGTGGATCTGGGCCTGGACATTTCCTCTTCCCTTGTATCCCTCTTTTTCTTAAACTTTTTCTTATCTCCTTGTTGCTTCCATTTGCTGTAGTACTACCTATGTATGCTTACCACTTGTTTAATAATAATAAATTTCATTTTGCAAAATAAAATAAAAAATGAGTGTACAAAGTCAAGAAATTGGTGTCCTGGTGCAGCCCAGCATTATCAAACTTTGTCACAGGTGATGGGTGATTGCAACATTTGCCAGTTTGGTGATAGATGACAGGTAGTCTGTCATAATTGTGCTTTGGGCAGTTTTCATCCAACTTAGTCCAGGTATATAAAGCTTTCTCGATTGGAATGCAATTTTGATAGATATTATACAAATTTTAGGCCAGGTAAAGCTTTACAAAATTTTATCATTTTCATGTCAGTTACCTGATGTAGCCAGTTGGAGATGGTGGACTTGTCACTGGACATTCTGGAGGTGGCAGACTTTTGTCTGGACATGCTCCTATACCTCTGGACTTGGTGCTGGAGATGTCAGACTCCAACATGAGGCAACATTAATGTCATCATTAGGAATGTCATATACATAGTCTATGTACATAGCCTAGAGTTTTGCCACCTCAACAGAACAACTGGTTTTGCCAGTTCTGCCGGTTATAACCGGCAGAACTCACCCCAAGTAGTTCTGCCCCCACCACTACTTGGAGCACTTAGCTCTTGTAACATTGTCAACTTAGAGTGGGAAGGCCCTGCAGAGGGGTACTGGCCATGCATTTTGTTTCAATATCATAAGCTTGTCTCCTGTGGACAGATTAAATAAATAACTGTTCCTTCTTTATTATGATCATAGGCCCTCTGCAATAATCCTGAAAACAGATAACAGCCTACAGGTAAGACCTGGTCTGTAGTACGCTGCACCCGTGCCAAGTGACGTATCACCGAGGCAGGATAGTGTCTCACCAAACTGTGCAGTATGCATGACCGATTTGTGAGTGAAAACATTTAGAACGCCGGCATTGGTGAGCGAACGGCTCTCGTTATGGCATAAATCGCGCGAAATGCATGCGGGTGGACGACAAGGTCCGAGCTCAAGATATGATTATACTATGTGGAATATATGAGTACTTCGACTGGGAAACATCTGAGTCTCGCTAAGTTTTTGAATGGAATGATAGCGGCACAAAAGAAATATAAATTGGGACAGAGGCTTTGTTTGCTTTGATGGTCCATTAATAAGTTATTGTCACGGAATTGCACAGACATACCCAGTGGCCACCCGAGTCCGGTCACCGTGTAACCTGGCACTCTACTACAATGCCAATGTGCGAAAACGCGCGTTAGCTGGCAAGAGATGAACCCCAATGAGCCACATCTACAGGGAACGACAAAAATTAGGCTGTAAACACGGTAATATGAATCAAGCATACGAACATTATATAACCAGTAGTTTGACTGGTCACAAATTTCGCCACGGAAGAGAAAGTAGCGAAGTCCAACCCAAGAACCAATAGAAACAAAGAAGAAGCTACAGAGAGGCCCCAAGCTCCAACACAAGGAAAGTGCAGAAGAAAGGAGCGGAAGTACGCAAAGCATATAGATGCGAGATCCTTCAGGCGCTACAATCGGTAGAGTTTGTCGCCCCGACTTGCGATCACCATTGACGTCGGCGAAATCCTGCGCGTGAATTGTCAGAAGTATGACAAGCGCGCTGCAGGAAAGTGCTTTTGTGCTCGTTCCGTCGAGCGAAGATTCCCCTGCTAAATATGAATCCAGTCAACGAGATATCACCTCCAGATGTAAAATTGCCTACACATAATAAATAAACAACCGAGCTCATACGCCACATAAGCTCCTGTATTGCAAAAATTCTTGAAAGTGGGATGGTGACTGAGATGAAGATCATCATGCATGATCACAAGTACGGTGTAGACCCCACTAGTTATAAACACGTTGAAACTGAAAAGGGATGAAAGACACAAGCAGAAAACCACGAGTCCCCAGAGTAATGTACGAGAATCTTCGACGCTGATGCGCCCAGACGGCACAGGACGCCATGGTTTATTTATTTCATCTTCATCAGAATTGGATTGGTTAGAGACGTTAGCTTGAAAGAGATGGAACCAGAGCCAGCAGAGAGCGCGAGACAGGGCTAGCGGATTATGGTGGGGAGATACAACGATTGTAAATATCATCTACCATGAAAATTCAGTGTTGTGCAGTAATGGTAATTGAAGGAACAAATACCACGGGGAAGATTACTGTCTTGAAGTCAGATCTCGTGAAAAGCCAAGCAGTCTCGAAGTGACGCAGCGCACTGCGCAAAGTGGTGGCTGGGAAGTTCGACATGAGTATTGGTTTCGACCCCCATCGTTCAGATTCTGTGTCGACATTTATCGTTCGAGGCGTAAACTATTCTGGTAAAGAAGTAATTTCGGTCCGCCACTGTTTCCTCCGAATTATGCTGTCAATCTGAGTCTTGCGGCTCGCTCAGATCTTGGGAATGGTTCCATCGCACGGCAATACCGGGCTTGGATTAAACGTGCAAAAGAACAGCTGAGTTATGATTACAATGAGTGAGGAAGACAACATAGGCACCTTGGATGACAAGATGTCGATTATGCTCTTTGATGCTATATGTGATGAGCACAGGAAATGCGCAAACATCATCTAAAATCGGTCATATTTCATTTAGCCAACAAGGAAGTTTTTGAAACGAATGGGGTAGAACCACGCACGTCATAAGCATAGAGATGCGGTGTACCAGTTTCCCCGTACGTCCTCTATTGGCCCTATTGATGTTCGTGCCACGATCAAAGAAACCGAAGACTTTAACACTATGTTCGTCTAAAAAGTGAAGACCAGGCGTAAATGATTACCATCAGAAGCAGCGTTCAACCATTCACTCGTCAATAACATATAGGTGGAAATATGGTGGAAATGGACTGATCCTGAGCAGCGCAATGCAGTAGCTTTGAGGGGAGATGCCAGGGGCGCATCGCGGTTCGCGATCGGCAGGACCGCGTGAACGCGTGAACTTGTGGTATTTAGAAATATGGTTGCAATAGCGTTGCAATGGTCTGGCAATGGCACGGCAATCCGGTACGGCACGTTGCAATGTGGTTGCCATATTATTGCAAATATATTGAAAAATAGCAAGATTCCTTGCAAATTCGATTCAAGAATACCTCATTGCAACCACTTTAGGAAATTTGCGACACTTCTTAATATGGTAACTATGCGAGCGAAAGTTGAATCAAACCTGTATTGACGGGTTGGATTTCCAACACAAACGTTCCTCTTGCCCTCCGAAGTCATATGATCCGCTGGCAATTAAGATGATATTTTCCAGAAGACTTTTTTCATCTTTTAAGTCTATCTGCGCCGTGAGCTCTCGCAATCCCGCACACGCAAGGTAAGTGGACTACTTCTCGTGTTTTTACTATCAGGATATTCATCGAACACACCGGGTAACATAAATCACAAGTGACCACGAGCACCGATGATCTAAAATCCCTTATCTCCTACATGCACCCCCTTAGAGGCTAGGCTTCCTTAGGCTCGCCCTGGACGTGCCCTGGACCTAGACCTGTTATTCTCGTGTGAGCACACCACGTACCAACCGAGTTTTGGAACATCCGTACAGCGTGTCATAATATCATTAATGAAATTGCCGTATAGATTCATCTCGTGAGCCAAACCCCCGTAACCCTTACTCGATTTTGCACGCATTCAAGTTAATGTTACTTATAGTTAGACGTCCGCAAGTGCACATCAGGGACATCGGTGAGGAAGATTGATTCGCGATATGGTGCGAGTCCGTCATATGAATGTGTGCAAGTCCTTGGAGTTCCTTTGACCATATCTTACAGCAATATCCTACAAGTGCGTATGTTAAGACACAAAGTAATACTATCTCCTGCTAGCCATCGCCCTACCCCGTCAGGTAGCTGGCCCTATATAACCCTCGCGATACGATCCACAAAATCCAGACCCTCATGCGAAATCCCCCCCTTCCATACTTCATCATACTTCTCCTCTCCAATACACTGCATCACGGTCTCCGCATGATACCCGGAAGCAAATGCGAGATAGCACACTACCACTGACATCACATCGACTGCGCGATCCGCTGGTGCGACAACGAGTAGCTGGACGTTGAAGCGCGGAGGGTCCTTTGGAACGAAGCGGCTTGAATACGGCATGATCAAGGAAAGGTAATCCCGTGCAGCGAGGAGCTGAGAGGCGTTGAGCGCCGTGTAACCTGGGCGTCTGCCCTGCCTCGGGCACTTGAGCGTTAGCTTCTGCGTCCTCAAAACACCTTCCATCACTTCCTCGCTCCTAGAGCCTGATGCTGCAACATCTTCGACAGGCTCTATTCGCAGGACGTGGCTGAACGGCACCCCAGCTTCCGCACAAAGCATGTCAACTTCATGTGCGTCGGCGAATGCGACATACAGACACTGCGTTATTCCTTGGAGGTGATAGCACTTGGAAAAATATTCCAAAGGTGCGTTGTAGTGGATAAAATCATGCCACTCGGGATGTACCCTGCGTGGTGCCGCCTGGGTGGCGGGTGTGTGACGTGCCACAGGGCCATGGGAGAAATATTTTAATTTTGTTTGAACTGTGAGACGGACAGAGCAGCGCTCTCGGAGTGGTCGATGTGTTTGGACAGGGGGATGAATATCATATGCGGGTGTCAAATCATTCGCTGACGGCATGACGAGAATTAGAATGTGATGAAGTTTGAGAAATGATAGTTAACGGTATGAGTACGAGACCGTTCGGATGAGGTGCAGATTTACCAAACAGGAGTAGCAAGCAACGCTCGCGCATTTTATCCTTCGGGAGGTGTGGATATTGTGGCTCTCGGTCCACATCCCATGCATCAAAACAACAATGACCTATTGACCAGATGGACCCACAAAGGGCTGCTTCATGGTTGGAAGACGTACTGTGACATGCTGTGGATCTGAAGACAAGGTATACCACTAGTAGTATTACCGCGAGGTGAAGTGAACCAAAACGAAGTACCACCGTGACTTCGTTTTGACCTCGGTGATTGATCAGACCGGCCTTCGGAAATGCGCCGCAAGTTGATGTGCAGCTTACATAATATATTCATGACATCCACTTCCACACATTCCTAAGTAATTATTAACACCAACTTGTAGTTTTCGGCGCACGAGCGACAGTGAGACACTCGCGAGTAATCTACTCTGCTAGTGGCACGGTTTTATCCTTCCAAAAATTATGGCTTTATCATCATCATCCATGAAAGACTACGAGATATTCATGTGCGCGGTCCAGAAGCCGCCCGAGCCAGAGCAAAGCTTTGAGGTACGCCATCACATTCATTACCCACCGCTTCGACTCAATATATCCTACACCATCAGGAGCTACGCGCAAGTGACTACGTGAAAGCATACACAGCGACCGGTCGACCACCAGCACCAGTCCCAGATCTACCAAACACCCCAAATGCTAGACATGCACTCGGATTGCCACCGATATTTTCTCCCATTCCAATAGAATCGACTCCGAGCATCAGCCCTGCAGGAATTATTGTGACAGAGAAGCCCATAACAAGCCCCAGTGATCTGCCCACCTATCCAAGTATTTCAGCCGACTAAAATACCGATCGACGGGCAGTTTCCAGAGCATTACAGCACAGGCCACTTTTAGTTTATTCTCTTATGAGGTATGTAGCCATAATATCGCGCATCCGCGGCCTGTTTTTCTTCATTGCTTCAGCCACCAACTCAGGAATGTTGACGACCGCCTATCGAATCCAGGAATTGCGGCTTTACGCATATCTTTCGGGGAACATCATGCCTCCAGCCCCACTTCCATCAGAGATACTCTCTTCAGACAACACATCTACACAGGTCGTGCATCCGTTTTACGCCAATGATTCAGCAGCAACTGCGTTTTCGCGCGCCAGCATGGGCCCAGATGCTCCAGATGCCTACATGAGCATCACGGCATCTCTCAAATTCGACAAACATTCATTCGAGGTATATATTCCTGTTTCTGACGTATTCCATGCGAACACCTCTCATCTTGGATTTATGCACTTTAGGAGCTACGGCTAGCATATCTTCTTGCTGGCAAGGAGCTTACCTCAATCGAAATTCCGACACGTGGGTTGCTACCAGCCCCGGCTCCTCCCCCACCCCTCCTTGTTGGACGCCCGCGTGGCGAAACGCTACGATAGCGAATCTTGTACATTTATTTTGAGCTGGTTGTTGTTTGTACCACTTACCGTATACCATCATCGCTTCGTGCTATCATCGCTTCGTACTTGTACCGCAAACTGTTGTTATTCTGGGTAATGATCGAGAAGTCTAATGTACACCACATTTATTGGAGTCAACTTGGGGGTCTTTGGGGTGTATTGATCAATTCATTATCGACTCCTCCGGTTATGCAGCGACTTGCTCAGGCAGATCCTCTAAATGAAGAACAGACTACTAAATCACGAGAAAATTAATACATAGGTCGACGGGGGCTTGTAGGTACAGTCACATAATGTTGCCATTCTTTGAGCGCTACCTGAGTTCCTCCCAATCAAAGGAAACACTAAACTAGATGAAACGTTTATGTCCTTAGGTACCTTCACTTGTGCCTGTCGTGTTCTTTCGCTTCGCAGAATTATATAGACATATCCTGTAACATCCGAAGTTCATAGTCGTGATTCAACAAGGTAATACTACCATGCCAATACAGCAAAACGTGCATTAGCCGGCAAGAAATGAACGCCTATGAGCCATATCTACAGGGAATACTAAGTGTTAGGATACAAGGTAATATAAATCTAGGATACGAACGTTATACAAGCGGTAGTTTGACTGGTCACGAATCTCGTTGCGGAAGAGAAAGTAGCGAAGTCCAACCCAAGAACCGATGGAAACAAATAAAATGCTGTAGAAGCCCCAGGCTCCAAAATGAGGCAAGTGCGAAGGAAAGTAGTGGAAGTACACAAAGAATATGGATGTGAGATCCTTCGGGCGCTACAATCGGAAGAGTTCGTCGCCCCGACCTGCGATCACCCCTGACATCCGCGAAATCATGCGCATGAATTGTCAGAAATATAGCAAGCGCGCTGCAGGAAAGTGCTTTTATGCTCGTTCCGTCAAGTGAAGATTCCCATGCTAAAATCCTCGACGTCAATGCGCCCAGACGGCAAAGGACGCCATGGTTTATTCACGACATCTTCACGAGCAGGACTGGTTAGAGTCGTTGCATTGGAAGAGATGAAACCAGAACCAGTACACAGTGCAAGCCAGGGCTATTGGGTCATGGAGAAAATATAATGGCTGCAAATATCATCTATCGCGGAAATTCAGCGTCACGCAGTAATAATTATTGACGGAATGAATACCACTGGGAAAATTAGTGCATTAAAGTCAGATCCTGTGAAAAGCCAAGTAGTCTCACACTGGCGCAGTGCACTGCGCAAAGCTGGACATGAGTGTTTCAGATTCTCTTTCGCCGTTCAGCATTTATATAGCTCGAGAGGATGGTTGGATTCTACTTTATTAATTTTGGGATAGGCTGAGTTCTCGGTTCGCTGTCGTTAGACCCCGCATTAGCAGTGACCTTTGAGCGTGAATACCGTGGAGCCTAATAGTACCATCGCAAGCCGTATTGCACAATACTGCCAGGTAACAGATGGTCACGTATGCCACTGCACGGTCAACTTGTTTCGGAGGAAAAAGACAACTTGGTCACGGGTGGGTTACATGTAGACACTAGAAGAATTACAGTTAGCGATCATGGTATGCAAGCGAGAACGATACCTCAGCAAACTCATGGGAGAGTCAAACGTTAACACCAACTGGGCCCTGGTCAGTGTGATGGCATTCTGAATTTGTAAAGGGTCCTGGGTCACCGGGGCTGTTCGAGGCCTCGGCGAGTATGTAAACCATTCCGTTAAATATTTCTCGATCCAAGATCATTTCATTCGGATTATGCTGCCAATCCTATATATAACAACGAGAATACTTAGCTACCAATCTGTATACATGGTACTTCTCAACCTAGTCTCCACTAGGCAGACCAAATTGAAATGCGAGGAAGTGTAGAGGTTTTAAAAGGGAAAGTTCACACGCCCAACCCAGATCAAAAGTTCACCGACTCGGTGCCCGCAAGGTGACACAGTCCTACCGTTGCATAATGGATATCACAAAGACCTGGAAAACATTGGTACTGCAGGCGACTCACGCTCATAATAGATATCATCTAGGCGCCACACAAGCCACCATGGTCAAATCTCAACGTTCAATTCGACATACCGACGCCTTCTACGGCTACGAGGTGGATCCGAGGGACACTTTGGCTTAGAACATGCTTGTCCATGAATTTGTAGAGTAATGAATACTTGAAATTTGTTATTGGCCGCCTATATAAGAGTCAACAATTCATAATGAACATGTGCTGCAATAAACAAGAACACGGAATCGCTGCCTGGGAGTAAGCCAGACCCTCCGGGACAAGTACGACACTGAGTGTAAACGAGGCAGAAAGGGGTATCGATGAAAGAAAAAGGTTGAAGCCTAACGGAAAGAGGCGACGTGTGAACGAAGCAAAAAGTCAACCGAGACGGATAATGAGAGCGACGGAAGAACTTCTTCGAGCGCTACTCAAGTAGTCCGCGTGCCCAAGCTTCCTCCCAATCAAAGGAAACACTGAACTGGATGGGAGATTCCTCCAACTTGGCACGAACATCGACGGACACAACGCGTCCCTCCCCACTCTCGGTGTAAGTGCTAATGTCTTTGGGTTCCCAGTATGCCGACTGCGGGGGATCGAACAATGTCAACATTTCAACATCCACGTTCTCCTCGCTAAGTTTTGTCTTTGCAGCGACCGTGAGCACGATACGCGGAAGCGGGAGCGAGACTGTTTTCAGGCGTTTGAACGAATCCCATGGGACGTTCATCATCCACTCAGGGAGAGGATATTTCCGATGTTCCATGTCGCCGAAGCAGGGATCATAGGTAGGGAGGAGATGGGTTTCTGCTTTTGTGGGGGAGAGGAAGGTGAGGCGTGAAATGGAGGCGAGAAAGCGGATCCCTCAGCAGTGCTTGTGAGAGGGCGCCATCGATTGAATTCCCCCGAAAGCGTCAAATTGTTGGTGCTCCAAGGAGGAGGGACACGTTCGGGGTCATTCATGAGGATGTGGGAGTTCCATGCGGACTCGAGGCAGCCGTAAAGAAGCCACAGACTTTCAAAGTCAAGCGCGAGGGAGGATGCGGATAATAGCACCGGTGCCAGTAGGCTGAAATCAATGGCAAGCTCAGACGTAGTGGATGAGGCAAAACTGCGATGGACGGGAGCTTGTGGGGGGGGTTCGCAGATTTGTCCAAACCAAATTCTGTTTATGCGACCTGTGAAGTCGAAATGGAGGTCACTTCCTCGTAGAGCGGATTCTTGCTGAATGCGTAGAGCACGGACGAAACCCGTGACGTTGTTGTATTCCGGGAGCAATACTGTGCGCAGAAGTTCAGGAAGGACGGTGCGTCTGACGAGTTTGGAAACGCGGCATAGTGAGAGGGCGGATTCGTATGGATTCTTCTGCGCATTGTTGCCAGTCTTGACGAAAGTAGGTCTTGCAGCATGTGTAAAGATAAGAAGGACGAGCTCCGTCGAAAGATTGGCAAATATGAATGGAGAGGTGGCTTGCATGGTGAAGCAGAAGGGGTGTGAAACTGTTTAGACTGTCCATAAATTTACGTTGAGACGCGCCTTATAAACCAATGATGATCCATATGTGGATTGTGGTCTGGGATAAAAAGGGCGTTGAATGCAAGGTCCACAGTACTGCGGCGCACATTGTCCACAGCGGAGATATGCCAGCGCATCTGGGGAATTGTAGTCCACGCGTATTTATTGTTCCATTCGGTTGCGCAATTTGCAGTGCACTGTGGCAGACAGCTGTGGCTCCGTGGAATCGACTTACTATTGTCCACGAGAATCTTCAGGCCTTCGGATACAAAGTTGTGGCCGAAATAGGAAGACATCGAATGAAAATTATGAAATTGCTTCCGTTACCGTCTAGTGGCCTCGAACTTTTGTTATTGAACGCTTAACCACCCTAATGAGGCATTCCCTTTGTACGTATCCACCGGTGAAAGCGCTTTACAAGCCCTCTGAAACAGCTTGAAACACACATCATGGCCTCGAGACCCGGTCGGAGGTGCTGCGCTGGATATTACGTCGACAAGTTCGGCTGTAATTGCTTGGGCGCGTTGTGCCGCACAAATGCTTACTGGTTGACTATATCGACGAGCAAATTTCTGAACGTTATCATGAAGCGCTTTCCCAGGAATTTGGACAAGGTACACCTGGCTGTGTGTCATAGCTCTTGGCAATGCATTCCTTCTTGCCTTGCCGCAGCACCCTGGTTTCAATCCATCAGTTCATGAGGACTAGCGGACTCGAAATGGAGTGGTAGGTTCATTTATTTACGACGCTCTGGTTGACTCCCGGTCCATAGGCAGCGAGCCTTAACATAACGATAACAAGGAGCACATTCAATGTAAATCGGATATTTTCCTGTCTGCGCAGTGATTACTCAAAATACGTTTCCAGAAATTGCTGCGAGACGTCAAGGTGCTGCGGAATCTTCACTATGTGACCGGGAACTGGTGGATTTTACGGCTACCATCATCCGCCAGTCTGGTCAAATTCACCGCATTACATGTTGAACTCACCTGGGATTGGTTACAGCAACCAACCCCCGCTGGTGATTTTTTCGGTGCTAAAAACTACTTTTTTTTTTGGCCGGATTCACCATCTCGTAAATGAGCACGTCCCGGGGCACCTGGCTTTGTATGTCAGACGAAGCCCTTTAATGCCACTTGCTCTCATTCTCTACTCGTTCCGATTTGTCTCGGTCAGATGAACGAGCCACAATCCCTTTCATCTTGCTGGCGAATGGTGTTCGCCTCTGTCAATATCACAACTAATGTGAGAGCAGGACAAGCACAGACACCTCAACTACTGATTCACGAAGCGTTTTACTCGTCCAGTTCAGGGACTTCCGTGGGCAAGCCGTTCTTTCGGCTAGGTGATCACCGTTTGATATAGTGACGTAGTATTGCGGCCTTTATATGAGTGATTACCATCAATATTCCACCCATCGTTCTTGAGGCATTGGTTGTTTACGATACAGCGATGGAGGTACAAACGCGACTACACCTGAATGAGAAAACAAGGTCCGGCGCAAGTCCAGCATGCGTCGCAAGGAAGTAAGGCGCATGAGGGAATGGGGCTGACGTTCAGAACAACTGGGACGTTTTGCAAACTCAAGTGAAGGGGCCATGACATGATGTCAAGGTTAAAGCGAGTCGGAAAAGGTATAGGGAAGACCCTTGTGACGCTTTCTGCTCCTCTCATGGCGTCTGCAGTCACTCTGATTGAAGAATGCCTGATTACAGCCGGGAATGTTGCAGACGAATGGTCGTACACCAGTGTGAGACTGCATATGACCTATTGCATTTATCTCAGCGACACTGCAAAAAATTGATTTAGGTGATAGAACTTACGCTTCAAGCTAAATACAGCTGTGAAGGTCTGTCCACACTCCTCGCACCTATGGGTAGCTTCGTGGCGTCGACGTCGTTGGTTGGCTTCAAGCATCATTTGACTCACAGTAGGACGAGTCATGGAGAACCCGGCATATGAACGAATGTGCCTAGGATTAGCCGGGGGTTGAATATAAAATCCCAAGTCTTGACTGGGACTATCCATGTCCTGAGAGGCAAATTTTTTCAGCTAAAGATGGCTAGCAAAATGCGGTCGTGCACATACAACTTGCTGGACATGAAAGTTGCGAATAAGGTGCATTTCTGTGTCATTTGCATGATTGGAGTCAGCACTCTCCTTTGCCTTGCGCCGACCATGGGTGATCTGAAATCGTCGTTTGCATACTCGGCTTCCAGGTTCAAGTCGTTAGGCACCATTATGATCCAGAAGGAAAGACACTCACCAATCTATCGAGCAACCAGTCCCACGTTGAAATGGTTTATTAACAACCTCAACGCAAAGGTGATTCCACGTTTTACAAAAATGGCATTGGTATTTTGCTTCAAGTTCGACCGATTTCCTCTGTTGAACAATAACAACCCTCATGACAATCTTGGTACCCGGTTCGATTATTGGCCATCCATGGTCTGTCAGTTGGGTTACTTGCGTGCCCTCATCAATACACAAATCGTATTGTCCCTCCTTCATATACCGTCTCTGGATTCGAGCTTCAATGGAGTCGCGTTCAAACAGAGCTTCGAGCGTCTTATTAAGTTGCTGGAAAAAACTAATGAGCTTTTCTTGAGACCCCGATTTACACTTGCGATGCGGACCTGAAATGAGGTGCAGAAGTGCTCCGATATCTGATGTTCGTACCCAGTTGCATCTACCAGTGTCACGCCTAGCTGCATGATGGTTTGGGGTAATTGTGCAGTGATTGGTGCCACAAAGGCCTGTATTGCCGCAAGCTGCGCCCGAACTTCGTACAAATCATTTTGCATTTGCATTTGGGCCGAAAGCTAACCAAGGAGAGAAGTGAGTGAATGTAAATGATCTCTAAAGAGTAGAACGCAACCGAATACTCAGACAGATAATGGTCGATCTCACTGGAACATCCAGCGATAGTTTGTGTGACAGATGCAGTATATGCAAGGACGGGTCGTTTACGCAGCTTTGTCAGTTGGTTTGAAGTCGCTTGTAGTACGCTGATGTGCGACTCAATGACAAATTCAAGCACACGTCAACAAGGTGTATACCTGATCAAACAACCTCTCCGGGCTTGTTCACGAGGATCTAGCGTAGTCGGCGCGTTGCACAAATGGCAGAATAGTCGATGGAGTCGTGATGTCAAGCCTTTCAGGTCGGCCTTATTCTGAACACTTGTCTGTGATGGCTTTACATCATCAAAGATCCTCGGAACAGATGAATTCTCACATCTATAGCTTGAAGAACTGTCAATAATCCACCGATAGCAGCTCCCATTGGTGCCCCGAAAAGTGGAATTGCCCCTGCAGCAGCATGTACCACGGGCAAAGATGCCCGAACCAGGTCGGAAACTTCGCAGGCAAGAGAGATGCCCGACTCGGTGGAAAGAACGTTGAAGTATGTCCGTTCCTTCGTCGCAGAATACCTCAAACGACGTACGATGACCTTGGGCAAAACCTTGTCCCACGGAAAGTGCATTTCAAGAAGACGGTGGAAATATTGTGCGGGAAAGGTCAGAGGTAAGCAGCACACGTGAAAACAAGAATGCGGTTGAGGACATCGCCTGATATAATAGATGCGGCTATGTACAATGAATGAACCATGAGGCCTTGAGGCGCAGCTGGCATCAGAAAACCGGTGAGTCACCAATATTCCCATATTTTGTAAGCCCAATGCTTCTGCCCTATATATGACGTTATAAAACAACATAAAGTAATGTAAAGCAATATATAGGTCCGAACCGAGCATGTGGATCAAAGGAACCGAGCCACGACAGTGAACAGCCTTAGCACTGCACGTACTGCAGAGAGCCGCAGTATGTAATACTGTGGTAGTCACCACCACAATGCACTTTAAATAAGAATGAAGTAACACCCGGCGCTGGCCCGGCGCGGACCGCACGCCTCGGTGTCATACACAGAATCATACGGCAAGTTCCATGCACAGCAAGTACGGTACTACTAGTATTAGCAAGTCGAGCACTCCACAGCTTGATCTTTTGCTCACCTCGTCACCGGTCACTATATCGCTATTAGACAGACTTACCACGCCAGAATATCGTCTCACGACTTACCCTATCCTGTGACATTCCATCAAAAGATCCAAGACCTTTTTCGAATAACATTTTCGTATGTTTTGCCTCGAGATAACCCATATGATCTCTAACCAAACCACAGCGTTGATTCGTGAACACCGGTTCTATTCCAAAACTCACCAATTGCATCTTATCATCAACCTTTGTCAATGAGTTACCAGGATCAATGTCGATATTTCCATTTCTTATATCCTCTTTCGCTCTCTAACCTCATTTACAGCTTGTGGCGATTTTCGATCATCTGAAGGAACCTGGGAGAGGCTTTCCCAGGTTGCTGTCAAAGGTGCTGAATACGACTCCCGTGAACGCCAGCCCCATCCAAAATGTCTAAAGGGGACCCGGGTGGACCTTCTCGACTACATCTATAGATTATTAGACAAGAAAGATAAGAGTCGAATTATTTGGTTGCACGGGACGGCAGGAGTCGGAAAGTCTGCTGTTGCGTTCACAGCAGCTGAAAAGATGAGAGGTCTGAAAATGACAGAGGAGACGAAAGTAGAAAAACGGCTCGGGGGAACGTTCTTTTTCTCGCGCAAGCACACGAAACGCCGCACAACAGGTTATTTCTTTGCGACGCTTGCCTACCAGCTTGCCACCAATTTCCCCAGTGTCCGGGGGGACGTGAACAGAGCTATCCTTGAAAATCCCGCCCTTCTAGATCCTGACAAATCTCTTCGGGATCAGATGGAGGGGTTGTTCCTCCGACCTCTCCGGAAACTTTTCCTCAGACTTCGCGAGTGTCCGCCTTTGGTATTTGCTATCGATGCCCTTGACGAATGCACGCCCGAATCACACGAATCTGACTCCCCCGACGAACCGACCTGCGAAAGCGAGCTCGCCGATCTCATCTCCCTTCTTGGTGAAGCTCTTTGTGAACCTGATCTGCCTGTCGTCCACATTCTGCTCACGGGTCGCCCGGAAGAACATATCCAGAAGGCTATGCAGACCGAGGAGATACGCCCGCTGGTGTGTGAGATACCAGTGAAGACTTCTGGGAAGGGTGTTGCCGCCACCATCTCGTTAGATGGTGCAGACGTTGACCATGATATATACGTTTTCCTGCAGCACTCGTTCAGAGAGCTGGGAAGTCGTCATCCCGATTTCCCACAGCCATCGATGAATCAACTTGAGCGGCTGGCAAGCCGAGCGGGGAGACGTTTTATAGTTGCGTCTACAATGATGAAGTTTATCGATGATCGAAACTATGATCCCCGTGATCGACTTCAGCTCATGCTCGAGCTCACCAGCGAAATGCTACCAGGGACAGAGGTGTTCAAGTTATACGACCGCATCCTCTCCACTTGTTCCGACCCGACGCTGGCATATCTCCACTTGTCGGTCGTTGCCGCCCTTGCAGATCCTCTTCCAATGTTGCAGATCTCGAAGCTTCTTGGCCCTGGCCAGGGCAGAGACGTCGAGACAGTACTGGTCCAGCTACGGTCCATCATAGATGTTCCTACCGACAGCAGCCTCCCCGTGAATATCTATCACTCGTCCGTTCGTGACTATGTTTCGCACCGCTCAAACTGCAGCCTCCGTCAAGTACAATATATCACATCACCGCACTCCCTACTCGCACTTTCTTCTTTCCGCTTGATGATGCGAGAGCCTTCCAGATCGGCCGGCCCTCCTAGATGCGCTCTTAGGATTGAAGAAGCAGAGCCAAGCTACGCAGCCCCAGGACCCCGAGAATTTGAAAGACTCGTTATCCTTCATCGTCCAGCCACCGGAGCCACTGCAAGTTCTTGTAGGTCTGCTATGGCTTCGGGGACATCGCGGTTCAGAACTACAATTCTGGCTAGACACCCTAGATGGGCATGCCTGGCTGGAGACTCAAGGAGGGAAAGACTGGATGGTGACCGAGGGTGGGGGACACTGGTTACTGAGCCAGGGGGGAAAGGATTGGTTGCATACCCCGGGCGGGCTAGGCTGGCTGCAGACCCCAGCCATGAAAGCCTGGTTGCGGACACAGGGTGGCCTGGACTGGCTACAGACCCAGGGCGGGAGAAAGTGGTTCCAGACCCAGGGTGGGCAAGAGTGGCTCCAGACCCCAAGTATGCAAGACTGGGTGAAGACTCAGGGTGGACGAGAGTGGCTGCAGACGCTGGACGTACGGGAGTGGCTGCAGACCTCGGGCGGGCAAACATGGCTGAAGACACCGGGTTTACAAGATTGGCTGGAGACCTCGGCCGGACGAGTGTGGCTGGGTACCTCGGCCGTGTGGTTGGGTACCTCGGCCGGACGAGCGTGGCTGGGTACCTCGGCCGGACGAGTGTGGCTGGGTACCTCGGCCGGACGAGTGTGGCTGGGTACCTCGGCCGCACAAGATTGGCTGGATACCTCAACCGGACAAGAGTGGCTGGATACCTCGGCCGGACAAGAGTGGCTGGATACCTCGGCCGGACGAGAGTGGCTGGATACCTCGGTAGGACAAGAGTGGCTGGATACCTCGGCCGGACAAGAGTGGCTGGATACCTCGGCCGGACGAGAGTGGCAGGGTACCTCGGCCGGACGAGTGTGGCTGGGTATCTGGGGCGGACGAGTGTGGCTGGGTACCTCGGCTGGACGAGTGTGGCTGTGTACCTCGGCCGGACGAGTGTGGCTGTGTACCTCGGCCGGACGAGTGTGGCTGTGTACCTCAGCCGGACAAGAGTGGCTGGGTACCTCGACCGGACGAGAGTGGCTGTGTTCATTCGACGGGTATACCAGGTCACGGTCCCCGGGCCTGCTGCACTCACCCCCGTTATCCCGGCCTTCACTGATATTCTCCGTACCGTATGCGCCATTCTCGCAGCCATCCTCACAACCATCCCCACAACCATCCCCACAATCATCCCCACAACCATCCTCACAACCACTGCCCAACAGGAGAGATCAGCCACAAACCTCGGATGAAGGAGCCTGGCTGAAGGTCCCAGGCAGCCTACGCTGGCTGCAGACCCTTGACGGGCGAAAATGGATGCAGTACCGTGGAGGGTGGGACTGGCTGCAGACCAAAAGTGGGAGAAATTGGCTACAGGACACAGGCGGCCAAGACTGGCTGCAGACCTCGGGCGGGGGAGACTGGCTGCAGACCCAGAGTGGCCAAGACTGGCTGCAGACCTATGGTCGAGATTGGTTGCAGACCCAGGGCGGCCAAGATTGGCTGCAAACGCCACATGGTCAAGCATGGCGTTTGACGACTGTCTGGGTGACGATGGAAGAATTTTCGAGCACATTGGGTGCAATCAGGGAGCATACGATCCCCCCAGAATTGTCTTTGCACCCAGTTTTTCAAGCAATCCAGCAGTTCAAATCCCTGCCTGATTTCTTGATGTTCCCTGCATTCCTGGCGTTAAGGCATCAGGATCATTCCACCTCTGCATTACCGCAAAGTCGGTTTCCGCCAGACATGGAGATCATCCATGCTATGAAGGGTTTTTCAAGTTTCGCATACGAAGCACGCGCACGCAGTCGAACAGCTTCGGACGCCCTCAATTATGCATGTCAAAACTGGGCTATCCATCTTTCGCGAGCTCCGAATCCATTGGAAGGGAGCCTCGCCCATTTGTTCAAGTCTTTTTGGAATGATCGTCTCCTCTGCTGGCTCGAAAGGCAGTGGTGTTTGAAGGATCTGCAGTCTTGCCTCGCTATTTTATCCGATGGCCAGAAACTTGCGGTTGTATGTGTTTCCTAACGTTTTTAAGACTCACAACCCGACCTGCGCATATAGGAACATCTTCTCCAGGCTCCAGGGTCATTTCAGTCACGAGTCTGAAGTTATCGATCTCAAGATGTGACATGCCACCCTGTCTTGTCACTGTACACTCATACATTTCTTTTACGTTGCCCAAGCACTTAATCTCAATTCTTGCACCTGCACTGGTCTCCGCCAGCCAAAGTTTAGAAGAGAAGGAAGGCGATTGTTCCTTCCGGTAATACCTGAGCGACCCTCGCAACGCAGCTAACTCATGTACAACGAATACACTACAGATTGCATAGGCTAGTAGGTGAAATCCGCTCAATAGATCTGTATAGTAGGTCAAAATGCCCATACATTAATCTTCGTGTGCCTGTGCAAGTTCTCAAATTACCGCTTGATCAGTCTTCGCGGTTTAATATGATGTGAGCACGTCGATCTTGCTAGTCATTAGGCCTTAGGCTTGTATCAGATCTAGGATACTTGGTATACTAGCAGGACCCATGCCTATCCACACAACTGAGGTTCAAACATCGACGTGTACGATGCCCGAACGCGATGAGGGAGCAAAAAGTTCGACCAACACCTGAAAGGTCCAGTTCAGCAAAGCACAGGGGAAAGATGCGGTAGATTCTATAACGAATGTTTTGGAAAGCATCTCACAAGCCCTCTGAGACATACGTACGTCGACAGACGTTCAAATTTCCAGGCAGTCATTTCTGAATCGAAAAAGTGACCAGCCATTGAATGACACAGTGCACACAGCTCGTTATAAGCCGTGTTCATCTATCTTTGTGCCTGTCGTGTCGCAAGAGGCTATTCAGCGCTCAGCCTCGACTCATTCTTAAGTGGTTGATATATGCAGGCTTACGAGGCAGTGGCAAGTCAGAATTAGAGGGATGAAGGGATGAGCTCTTGTGAACGTCTAAGAGTGGGAGGGTTTGTCGAACATTGGAATCGCATGAGGGAGGAAACTCTTAGTGGCTTGTAAAATAACAAGGGAATGGTGGCACTGGAGAAACCCGCTTGTATCGCGGGTGCAAAATTAAGAATGACCGCTAGAGTCCGTGGTCATGACGCAGCAAGGTAATGCTACCATCCCAAGACACAAATACGCATTAGCTGGCAAGACATGAACGCCCGTGAGGCATATTCACAGTAAACGACGAACGTTGGGTCATTGACGATAAATATGAGTCAAGGATACGAACATTATACGAATGGAAGTTTGACTGGTCACAAATCTCATCGCGGAAGAGAAAGTAACGAAGTCTGACCCCAGAACCGATACAATCAAAGAAAATGCTGCAGAGGCCCTAGACTCCAAATGAGGCAGGCGCAACGGAAAGCTGTGGAAGCGCACAACACCTATCGATGCGAGATTTTTCGGGCATTGTCATTGGCAGAGTTCGTCGTCCTGACCTGTGATCACCATTGACATCCGCGAAATCATGCGCATGAACTGTCAGGAGTATGATAAGCGCGGTGCAGGAAAATGCTTTTATGGTCGTTTAGTCAAGCGAAGAGTTCCCTGCTAAAATATGTAAGAACCGAGTAGGCTCTGGCTGCGAGTGCGAAGGGGTGTGCAGAATTATAACGGAATATAACTTGATCTGTATAGTCAGACAATCGTCAGCGAGAGTTATGCGATAACGAATGTGATGAGTCGGCAGCGACTGAGAATAGATACGGCGATTCTATGAAAATCGATGCGAGAACGAGACTTCGATACTGGATATGATTGCTTGCCCTAGGGAATGTACATGGGCTACTCTTTATACTGCGAATACTAAGGGTCCTCGGGTATGGATAAGCCGAACGATTAGGTGAAAACGGAAGCAGAAGGGAGTGGCGTAGAGCCTGACAGGGTAGAGTAGAATGGAGAGAGAGAAAGTCCGAAAAATTGAGTGAGTGACGATATTAATGGTTATTGGTTTGGATAGAATAACGAGAGTTGCATAGCCGTTTGACCGATTCAGGAATGACGAGCTGAGATTAGGGTGACAGTGACGAGAAAAGAGAGCAGAGGGTCGACGATGATGGTCCGTGCTGACCGATGTTGGTGGTGCGCTGATGGTGGTCAGGGTAAGCGTCGAAACGGCAATTTCCAGCGTCAAACGCTTGGTAATCCTTACAAATATAATCTGGTCAATGAATTGCTACCCTGGGAGGCAGAATTACCTACACAGAACCAACGACTCGACTCCAGCAGTCGCAAAACCCGCTACTGCATTGCATAAATTTCTGAAGATGGTATGGCGACTAAGACGAAGATCGTCATACAAGATGAGCAGTGGACGCCGCACTACTCATAGATACATTTCAATTGACGGATGAAGGGCCAGAGCAGGAAACCATGAGTCTCCATAGCAAGGAACAACAATCCCCGTTGCTAATGCGCCCAGAAGGCAGAAGGACGCCATGGTTTATTCATGACACCTTCATAAACAAAGTAAGATTGGTTAAAAACTTTGAGTTAGAAAAGATGCAACCACAGCCAGGACGGAGTGCAAACCAAGTCTAGCGGGTTGTTACGACAATTGCAGCTATCATCTACCAGGGAAAATTCAGCGGCGCGTACTAATAGTGATCGCAGGAATGAATACCACTGGGAATATCTTGAAATCAGGTTTCATGAAGAGCCAAGCAGTCCCGAAGTGGCGCAACGCACTGCGCAAAGTAGTTGCTGCGAAGTTCGACACGGGTGGTTAAGACTGGGGCCGTTTCAGCCCGTAGCGATCTTCCATTAAGATATTTCTCGGTTCGAACTTCGTGGTTGCTCCATGCTTAACATCATGGGGTAGGGTGACTTGCGGATATTCAGTATGGGTAAATCCGAACGGTTCACTTTCATACAGTGCAGTGAAGAACGGGTATTTGGCCTCGTGTACGTGAGTGTCTGGCAGCGAAACTCGGAATCTCGGATATAAATTGGGCACCTTCGCGGGATGATCACATGATCCCAGCCTTCACGCATCTCGATTTTCAGTTATGGTGAACGGTTCGAATGAAATGGGAACTCGCCGAGTTGGATGCGGGTGACTTTGTTCAGCCTGTCACTGAGACTAAATTCATCAATATGTCTCCGCACCAACATTGTATCACTATCATAACGCTGAATAACCTCGTCGATGAGCGCCCGCCGGCCGGGTAACACCATACAGCGAGCTTCCACAGCATGTATTGGAACCGATCGAATTCGATCTCACGCAGCTACTACTAGTAGGCTATACCTTGAAATTTCCTCCACAGCTTGATCGTTTCATTGCTCAGCTCGTCATCGTTGAACAAACTTGCTACGCTAAGACATTGTTACATGACTTACTCAACCATCAAAAGATCCCCTTACAGCTTAAACATCTGGTAAGTTTCGTACGTCTTCCCTCGAGATAACTTTGCCCATATGATAATTACACTAGTACTGCAGAACGCTTGTTTAACTCCAGAACTCACAAACTGGATCTAATTTGTGCTACGACTTAGTTCAACCTTGGTCAATGAGTTACCAGGATCAATGTCAATATTTTCATCTCTTATTTCCTCTTCCGCTCTCTGATCTCATTGACAGTTCGTGGTGATCATCGATCATCTGAAGGAACCTGGGAGAGGCTTTCCCAGGTTGCTGCCAAGGGTGCTGAATACGACTCCCGTGAACGCCAGCCCCATCCGAAATGTCTAAAAGGGACCCGGGTGGACCTCCTCGACTACATCTATGGGTTTTTAGACAAGAAAGAGAAGAGTCGACTCATTTGGCTGCACGGCACGGCAGGCGTCGGAAAGTCTGCTGTTGCGTTCACCGTAGCTGAAAGGATGAGAGGTCTGAAAATGACAGAGGAAACGAAAGTAGAAAAACGGCTCGGGGGAACGTTCTTTTTCTCGCGTAAGCACACGAAACGCCGCACGACTGGTTATTTCTTTGCGTCACTTGCATACCAGCTTGCCACCAATTTCCCCAGTGTCCGGGGGGACGTGAACAGAGCTATCCTTGAAAATCCCGCCCTTCTAGATCCTGACAAGTCTCTTCGGGATCAGATGGAGGGGTTGTTCCTCCGACCTCTCCGGAAACTTTTCCTCAGACTTCGCGAGTGTCCACCTTTGGTGTTTGCTATCGATGCCCTTGACGAATGCACGCCCGAATCATTCGAATATGACTCCCTCGACGAACCAACCTGCGAAAGCGAGCTCGCCGATCTCATCTCCCTTCTTGGTGAAGCTCTTTGTGAACCTGATCTGCCTGTCATCCACATTCTGCTCACGAGTCGCCCGGAAGAGCATATCCGGAAGGCTATGCAGACCGAGGAGATACGCCCGCTGGTGTGTGAGATACCAGTGAAGACTTCTGGGAAGGGCTGTCGCTGCCAATGATCTCGTTAGACGGCGCAGACGTTGACCATGACATATACGTTTTCCTGCAGCACTCGTTCAGGGAGCTGGGAAGTCGTCATCCCGATTTCCCACAGCCATCGACGGATCAACTTGAGCGGTTGGCGAGCCGAGCGGGGAGACATTTTATAGTTGCGTCTACAATGATGAAGTTTATTGACGATCGCAATTATGATCCCCGTGATCGACTTCAGCTCATGCTCGAGCTAACGAGCGAAATGCTACCAGGGACGGAGGTGTACAAGCTGTACGATCGCATCCTCTCCACATGTTCCGACCCGACGCTGGCATATCTCCACTTGTCGGTCGTTGCTGCCCTTGCCGACCCTCTTCCAATGTCGCAGATATCGAAAATTCTTGGCCCTGGCCAGGGCAGGGACGTCGAAACAGCACTGGTGCAGCTACGGTCCATCATAGATGTTCCTACCGACAACAGCCTCCCCGTGAATATCTATCACTCGTCCGTTCGTGACTACGTCTCGCACCCCTCAAACTGCAGCCTTCGTCATGTACAATATATCATATCACCGCATTCCCTACTCGCTCTTTCCTCTTTCCGCTTGATGATGCGAGAGCTTCCAGATCGGCCGGCCCTCCTAGATGCGCTCTCAAAATTGAAGAAGCAGAGCCAAGCCACGCAGCCCGAGGACCCCGAGAATTTGAAAGACTCATTATCCTTCATTGTCCAGCCACCGGAGCCACTGCAAGTTCTTATAGGTCTGCTATGGCTTCGGGGACATCGCGGTTCAGAACTACAATTCTGGCTAGACACCCTAGATGGGCATGCCTGGCTAGATACTCAAGGAGGGAGGGACTGGATGGTGACCGAGGGCGGGAGACACTGGTTACTGAGCCAGCGAGGAAAAGATTGGTTGAAGACCCCAGGTGGACTAGACTGGTTGCAAACCCCAGCCATGAAAGCATGGCTGTGGACGCAGGGTGGCCTGGACTGGCTACAGACTCAGGGCGCGTTAGACTGGCTCCAGACCCAGGGCGGGCGAGAGTGGCTGCGAACCCCAGACGTGCAAGACTGGGTGGGGACTCAGTGTGGACGAGAGTGGCTGCAGATGCCGGACGCGCGGGAGTGGCTGCAGAGCCGGTATGGGCAAAGTTGGCTGATGAGACCGGGCGCACGAGACTGGTTGGAGACCCCGGGCGGGCAAGATTGGCTGGAGACCTCCAGCGGGCAAGACTGGCTGCTCACCTGGTGGGGTAGATTCTGGCTGCAGACCATAGCCGGGCGAAACTGGCTGCTCGCCGGGGACCATAAAGACTGGTTGCAGACTGCGGACGGGAAAGGCTGGCTGAGGATGCAGGGTGGTAAAGATTGGCTGCAGACTGCAGATGGGCAAGGCTGGCTGCAGACCCCGAGTGCGCGAAACTGGGTGCAGACCCGGGATGGGCTCGACTGGTTGTCCAGTCCAGACGGGCTCAACTGGTTGCAGACCCAAGGCGGGCGGGACTGGCTGCAGACCCCAAGTGGGCTCGACTGGGAGAAGACATTCAAAGGATTGCCATACATGATGCTCATTCTGATCATCTCGCAGCGCACGGAATCCCGGGCGTCGCTGAACCCGGACGGAAGCGACTGGCTGTGGGCCCAGGGCGGGGTAGACTGGCTGCGGACGCGGGACGGGAGCGACTGGCTGCAGATGCTGGATGGGAGTGAGTGGTTGCTGACCCTGTGCGGGAAAGGGTGGCTGGAGACCCAGGACGGGCGAGATTGGTTGCAGACTGCAGGCGGGAGAGACTGGCTGCGGACCCTAAATGGGCGTTCCTGGATGACGTCTTTAGACGGGCGCGCCTGGCTGCAGACCCCAGGCGGACGAGAGTGGCTGCGTACCTTGGGCGGGTACGCCTGGATGCAGTCCCCGGGCGGGCAAGACTGGCTGCGAACCCCAGGCGTGCAAGAGTGGCTGCAGACCCCGACCGGGCGACAGTGGTTGCGGACCCTGCCATACTCACTCCCGTCCCCCCAGCCTTCACTGCTATCCCCCATACCCTACGCCCCAATCTCTCAGCCATCCTCACAACCACCCCCCAACAGGGGAGATCAGCCGCAGACCTCGGACGAGGGAGCCTGGCTGAAGGTCCCAGGCAGCCTACGCTGGTTGCAGACCCTTGACGGGCGAAAATGGATGCAGTACCGTGGAGGGTGGGATTGGCTGCAGACTAAAAGTGGGAGAAATTGGCTGCAGGACACAGGCGGTCAAGACTGGCTGCAGACCTTGGGCGGGGGAGACTGGCTGCAGACCCAGGGTAGCCAAGACTGGATGCAGACTTATGGTCGAGACTGGTTGCAGACCCAGGGCGGCCAGGATTGGCTTCAAACGCCACATGGTCAAGCATGGCGTCTGACGACCGTCTGGGTGATAGTGGAAGAATTTTCGAGCACATTAGAAGCAATCAGAGAGCACGCGATCCCCGCAGAATTGTCTTTGCATCCAGTATTTCAAGCAATCCAGCAGTTCAAGTCAATGCCGGATTTCTTGATGTTCCCGGCATTCCTGGCGTTAAGGCACCAGGATCATTCCACCTCTGCATTACCACAAAATTGTTTTCCGCCAGACATGGAGATCATGCATGCTATGAAGGCCTTTTCAAGTTTCGCATACGAAGCACGCGCACACAGTCGGACAGCTTCGGACGCCCTCAATTATGCATGTCAAAACTGGGTTATCCATCTCTCGCGAGCTCCGAATCCATGGGAGGGGAGCCTCGCCCATTTGTTCAAGTCTTTCTGGAATGATCACCTCCTCTGCTGGCTCGAAAGGCAGTGGTGTTTGAAGGATCTGCAGTCTTGCCTTGCTATTTTATCCGAAGGCCAGAAACTTGCGATGGTATGTGTTTCCAAACACTTTTAAGATTCACAACCTGATCTGCGCATATAGGAACATCTTCTTCACGTCCCAGGGTCATTTCAGTCACGAGTCTGAAGCTGTCGTTCTCAAGATGCTACATGCCATGCTGTCTTGCCGCTGTACACTCATATAATTTTTCCCATTGCTCGAGTGTCTATAGCACGCCATACGATATAACAGCATTTATACTACTGGCGTGTTCGATCATTCTTGACTCTGAACTATGCAGTTTCCCCTAATAATACTGGAACAACTCTCGCGACACTAGGCTACTGGTTTATAGGTGAAAGTCCACTGACGGCACCAATGGGTTCTGTATAGAATGGCAAGACGTCCATACGTGTGTACTGCGCAGGTTCTCAAATTACCGCTTGATCCTCACAAATCTAGATGATGTGAGCACGTCGGTTTTAGGCCTTAGCTAGTCATTGGGCCGCTTTGCATCGGATCTAGGATACTTAGTAGCAGGATCTGTACAATTCAGCTTCAAACATTGACGCCCGAATACAATGGGGAACACATTAACATCTGAAAGTTCAGCAACTCGAGAGAAGGGGTAAATTCCACAACGAATATTTTTGGAAAGTGTCTCACAAGCCCTCTGAATTATACGTACGTTGACAGACGTTCATATTTCCAGGCACTCGTTTCCGAGTCGATAAGGTAGCGAACCGTTGAAAAAAGAAAAAAAAGAATGACACAGTACAGCTCGTAAGCCAGCATTCGCCTCACTATCTTTGTGCCTGTCGTGTTGCAAGAGGTTATTCATCCCCGACCCAGAAACGAAGTGGCAGTGCATTCTCAAGTGGTTGGTATATGCAGGCTTACGAGGCAGCAGCAAGTCAGAATTAGAGGGATCAAGGGATGAGCTCTTGTGAACGTCCAAGAGTAGGAGGGTTTGTCGAACGTTGTGATCGCATAAGGGAATGAACCATGGCTGACAGGAAACTGTTAGTGGCCTGTAAGACAACGAGGGAATGGTGACACTAGAAATACCAAGACCCAAAACGATTGTTTGTATCGCTTGAAGAATGACCGCTAGAATCCGTGGTCATGAGGCAACAAGGTAATACTACCCCGCCAATATGCGTTAGCGGGCAAGAGATGAAAGCCTACTATGAGGCATATATATAGTGAACGACAAACGTTAGGTCATAGGCGGTGTAATACGAATCAAGAATACGAACATTACACAAATAGAATTGACTTCTCGTCGCGGACAAGAAAGTAGCGGAGTCCGACGCCAGAACCGATACAACCAAAGAAAATGCTGCAGAGGCCCCAGGCTCCACAATAAGGCAGGTGCAAAGGAAATTAGCGGAACTGCACAATGCATATAAATGCGAGATCTTTCGAGCATTATAATAGAGTTCGCCGTCCTGACCTGCGATCGCCGATCACCATTGATATTCGCGAGATCACGCGCATGAACTGTCAGGAGTATGACAAGCCCAGTGCAGGAAAATGCTGTTATGGTCGCGTGGTCAAGCAAAGATTTCCCTGCAAAATATTAACCTGGTCAATGAATTGCTACCCTGGGAGGCAGAATTACTACTACCTACACAGAATTAACGACTCGGAACAATCGACACCAATGCCGCAAAACCCGCTACTGCATCGCATAAATTTCTGAAAATGGGATCTGACTGGGACGAAAATCGTAGTACGGGATGAGCACAGTGGACGCTGCACTACTTATAAACACAACTCAACTGGAAAAGGAGAGCAGAAAATCATGAGTCCCCAGAGCACGATAATCCCCGACGCTTATGCGCCCAGACGGCAGAAGGACATCATAGTTTATTCGCGGGCCGTCACCTTCAGGATGAACAAGGTAGGATTGGTGAGAGACGTCGAGTTGGAAAAGATGCAACTACTACAGCCAGCACAGAGTGCAAACCAGGCTTGATGTAGAACAAGGTGGCTTGCATCAGAAAACGATTTTGGACGGTGAGAATCGGCTTTGATGCTGAATCTCGTTGAATCGTCGAAGTGCCTTCACGCGCGTGATTCTGTGACTTGCTTTCGCGTGCGCCACGGCATTTTTAATTGTTCTCGAGCCTCTGGCTCAGCTGGGGGCCGGAAGGAATAGTATATACATATTTCGCCGTGTTGAGTTACTTAGCAATTTCACAAGTACTCACGCAGGAATCTCCGTTGGAATCCTTGTTGGAATCACATTTAATGTGACGTGCGCGTTATCGTTCTACACCGATTAGATTGACGAGAGCGAACACGACTCTGACTGCAGCAGTCTGTAGTCGCGCACTCTCTACACTCGTACTAGCACCAATGTTGCTCCTTGCATTCTTCAGCAGATACTTTCGCTATGCATTAGTGGGACCATCGACGGCCCTCTGTATATTCCTCGAGCGGAATGAATGGCGTCCAGCGCTTGTTACACTCTCAGCTCGTGCGCAAGCGGTTTTTCGATCATCGATTGACTACAACGCAGATTGAGATAGATCCAACAAGAATATTGCTGACTTACCTTCTGCCCAGCGATAACGCCGAAAACGTAGAGCGTAAGGGCTCCGTTTAAAAGGAAGGCCACACAACCCGAGATAGTTATGATGCTAACAATTCTATTGTCTGACCAGAAGCAGGCAATAAAGATAGCTAGACCGAAGGAAACACCATACGTCATCAGTAAATCTAAACACGTCTAGTATCTCACTTACACATAAATAAAAAGCAAGTAGCGACTGACAGGCAGATTGAGGGGTATGCCAACCATATCAACAGGGCGAGAACTTGGTGTCGTGACATGTACTGTGCCGTGTGTTAAATCATGAGCCAGCTCAGAGAAATTGACTCACTTTGAGGGTGTCCATGTCCTGGTGAGTAGTGCAAGTTTCATAGATAACAAGCACGGAAGCTCTGGATATCACGCCGAGCAGTGCGACACCAAATGAGATCATGGCGAAGATGTACGAGACTGAATTAGTATAAGGCATCAAATGCTCGACAGGAGGTTGAGATGACAGGAACAGAGTAGTAGTTGCGATTACGAGGCCAGCCTAAAGCTCAGTTATTGAACGCTAGCCATAAAGATCGGATCATATGAAACAAACAGTGATGTTTGAGTTCTGGAAGCGATTGGTCATCATTGAGACATGCTGCTCCCATTCTTTATTCTTGGTGTCTCTCCAATGGTCGAGAGACGTCCGGGAGACTGCAATAATGCACAAAATTTTGAACACGGAATTCAAAATAGGGTGATGGGGAGCTCGACAACTTTCAGGGAGTTCAGGGAGTTGACTTTTGGCGAGTTGACTTTCAGCTGGGAGTTGACAGCTTTCGGGGAGTTGATAGCTTTCGGAGGTTGAGTGCACAGACATTGCCATGGAGGGGCGCTCACTTTTGAAAGTTGGCACGTATATATAACGTATATGCACGATGCACCAGTGCAGACCAGAGAATTCTCCGAGGAGTCTCCTCAGGTTGCTTTACGAGGCTGTATGTTGAATATTACGGCACCATTCCAATAAAACGAAAACCTTTTCTATTTGTATGATCAATATATATCGGCATAACAATCACCGACCCGTCAGCTTTTAGATTTGAACCAACATCTATGAGGTAGTTATTATGTCCGCTGACGTAAACGGAAGGTTAGAGTCGGTCTTCATAGAGGGGCTGGTCCTGGCTGGTCACCAGTCTAGTTACCTTCAATATTCTCGAGAATCCCGCTCTCCCAGATCTTGACAAGTCTCCTCGGAATCAGATGGAGACGTTATTTCTCCGACCTCCGGAAGCTTTTCCTCAAACTTCGCGAGTGTCCCCCTTTAGTATTTGCTATCGATGCCCTTGACGAATGCACACCCGAATCACTCGAATCTGAGTCTCTCGACGAACCGACCTGCGAAAGCGAGCTCACCGATCTCACCTCCCTTCTTGGCGAAGCTCTTTGTGAACCTGATCTGCCCGTCGTCCACATTCTGCTCACGAGTCGCCCGGAAGAGCATATCCAGAAAGCTATGCAGACCGAGGAGATGCGCCCGCTGGTGTGCGAGATACCAATGAATATCTCTGGGAAGGGTATTGCCGCCACGATCTCGTTAGACAGTGCAGACGTTGAACGTGACATGTACGTTTTCCTGCAGTACTCGTTCAGAGAACTGGGACGCCATCCGGATTTCCCACAGTCATCGGCCAATCACCTTGGGCGACTAGCGAGCGGGGAGACGTTTTATTGTTGCATCTACAATAATGAAGTTTATCGATGATCGAAACCATGATGCCTGTGATAGAATTCAGCTCATGCTCGAGCTCACCAGTAAAATGCTACCAGGGACAGAGGTGTACAAGCTATACGACCGCATCCTCTCCACATGTTCCGACCCGGCGCTGGCATATCTCCACTTGTCAGTCGTTGCCGCTCTTGCAGACCCTCTTCCAATGTCGCAGATCTCGAAGCTTCTTGGCCCTGGGCAGGGTAGGGACGTCGAGACAGCACTGGTACAGCTACGGTCCATCATAGTCTACAGATGTTCCTACCGACGGCAGCCTCCCCGTGAATATCTACCACTCGTCCGTTCATGACTATGTTTCGCACCGCTCCAACTGCAGCCTCCGTCAAGTACAATATATCACATCACCGCACTCCTTACTCGCACTTTCCGTTTGATGATGTGAGAGCGTCCAGATCGCCCGGCCCTCCTAGATGCGTTCTCACAATTGAAGTACAGCTAAGATGTACAGCCCCAAATCCCCAGAATTTGAAAGACTCATCATTCTTCATCTTCCAGCCACCGGAGCCACTGCAAGTTCTTATAGGTCTGCTATGACTTCTGGCATCGCGGTTCAGAGTTACAATTTTGGCTAGAGACCCTGGATGGTATGCCTGGCTGCAAACTTGATCAGGAAGGGAAAGACTGGATGGTGACCGAGGGTGGGAGACACTGATTACTGAGCCAGGGGGAAAAGGATCGGTTGCAGACTGTTGCAGACCCCGGACGAGCTAGATTGGCTCCAGACCTATACCGCAAATCGATCATCGCGTAGGCTACTAGATAGAATGATACATCGATTTGGGTCCTCGCAAATTTATATGATCAGTGAGCACGTCGATCTTCGGCCTTAGCCGGTCATTGAGGCCTCGCATTAGATCTAGGATACTTACTTCATAGCGAGATCCATACGATTCAGTTTCAAACATCGACGTCCGAATGCAATAGGGGAACAATGCAAATGGAGAACAAATTGATCGAGTCATCTGAAAGGTTCAGCAAAGCACCGAGTTGCCAAAGTAACCAGCTACTGGATGACACTGTCATTGCACACAGTTTGTAAGCCATGTTCAGGTTGGCCCCACTTTCCTTGTGCTTGTTTTGTTGCAAGAAGACTCGACCCGGAAACAAAATGGCAGCGCATTCTCAAATGGTTGATATATGCAGACTGTGGCACGTCATAATTAGAGGAATTAAGGTATGAGCTCCTGTATACGTCAAGGAGTGGGAGGGTTGTCGAGCGATGAAAACGCATTAGATAAATTATAAGAGAATGAACGATAGCTGACAGAAAATTAGTGGTCTGTAAGACAACAAGGAAATGGTAACATACTGTAGATACCAAAACCCGAGACAATTGTTTGTATCGCTTGTGCAAAGTCTAGAATGACCGCCAGTGTCGGTCATGACTCAACAAGATATACCGTAATGCTACCATGCCAATACGCGAAAATGTGCATTAGCTGGCAAGAGATGAACGCCCATGAGCCATATCTAGAGGGAATAACAAACATTAGGCCATAGACAGTACGGATCAATCAAGGACACGAATGTTATACAAACGAACATTTGACTGGTCATGAATTTCGTCGCGGAAGAGAAAGTAACGAAGTCCGACCAACGAACCGACACAACCAAAGAAAATACTGCAGAGAGGCCCCAGGCTCCACAATGAGGCAAGTGCAAAGGACAGTAGCGGAAGTGCACAAAGCATATAGATACGAGATCCTTCTGGCGCTACAATCGGCAGAGTTCGTCGTCCTGACCTGCAATCACCATTGACATCCGCGAAATCATGCGCATGAATTGTCAGAAGTATGACAAGCGCGGTGCATGAAAATGCTTTTATGCTTATTCCGTCAAGCGAAGATTCCCCTGCTAAAATATAAATCTGGTCAACGGAATATTACACTGAGAGACGGAATTGCCTACACAGAATCAACAAACAACCGACTCCCCCAGTCACAAAAGCCGCCACATTGCATAAATTTCTGAAAATGGGATGGTGGCTGAGACGAAGGTCATCGTACAAGACCATGAGCACCGTGGACATCGTGCTAGATATCAACACATTTAAACTGAAAAGGGATGAAATGGACAAGCAGAACAGAAGGAGTCCCCAGCGCAAGGCACGAGCATCCTCGACGCTAATGCGCCCAGACGGCAAAGGACGCCATGGTTTGTTCGCAGCATCTTCACGAGCGGAGTAGGATTGGTTAGAGACGTTGAATTGGAAGAGATGGAACCAGAGCCAGCAGAGAGTGCGACACAGGGCTAGCGGGTCGTGACGAGGAGATCCGATAATTGCAGTTATCATCTGCCACGGAAAATTCAGCGTCGTGCAGTAATAGGTATTGACGGAATGAAATACCACTGGGAAAATGAATGTCTTGAAATCAGATCTCGTGAAAAGCCAAGCAGTCTCGAAGTGGCACAGCGCCCTGCGCAAGGTGCTCGCTGCGAAGCTCGACATGAGTATTTAAAAATTGGGAGTCTCTTGTCCCCCTCTATAATAGCGTTCAAAAACATAAAATATTTATCGGCTTGCGGTCCTGTCATTTCGGATAATGTTTCGCGTCGGGTTTGAAATTGTAGGGTTGTTTGCAAGCTTCTATAGTAATTGGCGTTCCAGGCTGAGTCGACAGTCATTTTTGGGAAATACGACATAGGCGAATGGGGAAAGATTTGGAAAGATGTGTACATCTAATATTGATCTGATACGCGTAAGTTGACGATGCGCAGTGCGCAGTGCACACCTCTTGGCGTATCCGATGTACAACCTCTACGAAAGGATTCTTCGGTTTCAAATTCATGAACGATTCACGAGACGTTACCAGGTAAAGTTCCAAGACCGTGCGACCCACGTACGAATCTTGTACGAATCCAACGTCTAGTGCAATACATAGAATAATGCTACAGGTATAGTGTATGATCCACAGAGATGCATAGTACGGACAGCAATGCTAATGACCATGCGAATATAAAGTGTAAGTATGTATGTAATAGCATGACTCTCACGTCTCATGCGCTCGCAGCAATGACAGGCGGAAGCTCCATCGCCCTTCCTTGCCCCTGCGGACCCGGTTTCTTCTTGCTCCCTCCCGCTATACCTAGAGTCCCCCCACCGCCTGCTCCATTGATGCCCCCACCACCTGCTCCATTGGTAAAACCACCACCAGCTCCAGCTCCACCAACATCCCTTCCCTCCGCTCCAAGCCCATTGAATGCACGCATCGGTTCCACTGGAACAGCATCCGACATATCGGGCACCGACATCGGCACTGGCTCCTTCGCTTTGTTCTTCTTCTTGACAGCCCCTGCAGCAGCGCTTGTCTTGAGTACCTGACCCAAGGGTCCAAGCTTCGCCTGCGCTGGTGCAGGTGCATCGTCTGGGATGGTGATGATGCGTGTGAACTCGCCTGACGAACTTGGTGCATGATGTAATGGTGGAACGCCAGCGTGCAAGCCAAATTGAGGGCCAGGTGGGAGATAAGGGAGACCTGGGATAGAGCCGGGAGGCGCGAGTACTGCAAGCCGCCCTTGAAAGTAGGGACGCAGTAACCCGATCTGATCGCCCACATTCTTGTTTGTGATAGGAAGTAGTGAAGGCGGTGGTGGATATGGCGGTGGCGGCTCTTTGGGTTTTGTTCTGAGAGCCAAATAAAATTAGATGACAGATCGGGAGACTGGATGAACAAGACGTACTCGATAGCAGCCCCTGCTGTTCCCCGTGACTTCCCTTGAGTAGCTTCTTTGGGATAGTGAGACTCGATAACCCCAATTCCGCAGCAATGCCGAGCTCCCGCAACCCGAGAAAGTCGTCACCGAGTGAGTCAGAAAACCCACCCATGACAAACGCACTCTCGTCCTCTTCGTCGTCCTCGCCAGCAAAGAGAGCGTCGTCGTCGAGAACTTCCACTTGTGTCTGTAGATACGGTGAGTACAAGGCAAAGATGGCCAGGAGTACAGGAAAGGAAGGACTAACAGCTTCGCGATACGCTCCGACAAGCTTCTTCTCGAGGTCAACAAGGCGCGAACCGTGCCGGACGACGTCGTCCTTGATGTACCGCTCAAGATCTTGAATCCTCGTGACTCCACTCTCAAAGAGTGTATGCAAGATGATTTCCTATCACACTGCTAGTGAGTTCCAGGTTTACGAGAGGAGGGCAAAGGTGAGACGCACCTCTGGCGTCATGCTCTTCGCATACTTGTCGCACATAAATCGTAGTGTTCGGCCGACATTGAGGAGATACTCAGACGTTACCCCCACCATCACATCTAGTGCAGCGCTTGATGTTCCTGGATGTACAGCGAAAGTAAGTACGCGAGTCTCTAGTCGCCACCACGACAAACAAAATGACAACGCCGAAAGGAGACTATAGAACGCACCTTGAAACCCTTCGTGCTCTAACACTTTCCGATTCATCCATTTCAGACATTCGTCCGCGTTCTTCTCGCCCACTTCTAGTTCCACTGGTCCCTTCACCTGTCTAAGGCCAGCATATCTTGATCTCCACGGTCGCTCATCTATAACCTCGTCGACTATGCCTTCTTCCCCCATATCTGGTGGCTCGTCTCCCATTCCACCCTCTTCTGTGTTCAGGTTGAGCGCGGCGAACTTAGCATGTGTGCGTCGGACCCGCTTGAGTGTTTTGATGTTCGTGTTCATGATACTGAGAAGGGTGTTCGGCGCGGGAGTGTCTCTGTCCTTGTATTTTGCTATGGACTGAGGGCGGAGTTTCCGTCGCTTGCGGGGCCTTGCAAATTTCGATGAGGGTATGGGCTGTGATTGCGGATAGAGGGTCGATGCAGCAAAAGGCTGGGGAAGAGCTGGAAGTCCATTGGCGAGATATGGGTCGGACTGAACAGAGGACCACCAGGTCGAGTTCGGGTCGTCTGCCGTGGGAATGGGCGCAAAGGGAGTAGGAGTTAGACGTACGCGTTTACGAGGACGATAAGATGACCCGTTCCTACATCGAATAAGCGAGAAGAGGTACCGCAGTCAGTATTTGCCGATCAATGTACGGAGGATGCATTGGCAAAGGAACAAAAGGGTGAGGCTCACAGCTTGCGTTTCTCCCCCGAATCATTATCAATTGACATCAACACTTCATCTGCTTCGCTGTCGTAATCATTTGTAGACCCAGATGAACTGTATCCATTCGGAATGCTTGATGGACCAGCTTCTGACTCAAGTGCACGGAAGGCGGCCATACCGTGTGGCGTGCGCTCAAGTGCAGGGGATTCGGCAAAGGGGAGATCCATGCGCTGCTTTGGGGTGATGAGGGTTTGTGTTGCAGTAAATGATGGAGATCTTTTGTGTGTGTATGTCGTGCCATTAATCTTGGGCCGTGCCGTCGCGTTAGGTCTCATTGGAACGGGAGAAGCAGAATGTGAAGGCTGGGATAGAGCAGCAGGCAAGGGAGGGTCAATTCGTTCCTTGCGGTCAGTGATGTTCTTCAGTAGTCTATCGGCTTTCTTCTTGAGGCGCATTGCGCATTGGCGGAGGGGGTGGTCCTGCGCGGCACAGTGGGCCTCACCACGCGTTTTCACGACGGTGATACATACCTCAGTCGCATTGTAGGTGAAACAGTTTGACCATATCAGATCTAGATCATCTGCAAACTCGCGCTTGGACTTGTATTGCTTTGATTTGACCTTCTTGAGCATGGTTTGAAGGTCCATAGGGTTTATGATCACTGGATGGCGTGAGACGAGACATGCTGAGACGGGATATGTGGACGCACCATCGTAGTAGTCGGGGACATCAGATTTTGCAACTGGCTTGAGGAATGCCTCCGCGTCGTGATTATCCTTTGTGTGATGTCAGCGGGGTAAGATAGCGTTGATCCGCATGACACACACCATAGTCACTGTACGCAGATCATGAAGGAGTCCCTCAAGGGAGTCATAAAACGGTTCGGATACCTTGGCATCATAGCTTTGGCGCTAGGATGATTTAATACATTATTTCTGCTTTGTGTACAGCACGGAACAACAAGACTCACGCGTGCGTCCTTGACAGCACTCAGAAGTAGCCTAAGGTCAGGCGAGGGCTTGATCTGGCTCTCGGTGAGTGTCCTGAGGAGATTCTGCATGCTGTTAGTTGTCCGTGCGCGGATGGCTTGACGAAGCTTACATTCATCCTCTGGTCGCGCCGGCTGGCGTTAACGGCTCAACGGACTCAGCGGGACAACTGCCTTGTTCGGTCGGAGTTTGAATGTGTAGGAATTTTCCGACAAAGACAATTAAGCGCTCAGATATGATGAGCTTATCATATGGAAATGACTTTGAATAGTACCTTGGGACCCTTGTGGACAGTGGTAAGCTTTTGTTTCTTCCTTTTGTGCCGCGAGCACGATGACCAACTTGCAACGGTTCCACGTACATACGTGTCAGAATGTGATTTCCAATTAATAGTAAAAAAAATGCAATTAGATACTAACTGCAGAACAGTAGATTACTGATGGCACCGAGGTAGGGACGAAACGACATACAGATAACATGCACTTTGGGTGTTGCTGTCTCGCAACATACACTAAACAAGGAAAGGTATGGTTCAACGTTCAACGCTGGCCCCTATTAATAAGTCATAAGTGTAACAAAAGGTTTGACCATGTCCAAGTGTACAGTAAGTAAGACAACCGGTTGTGAACGAATGTATATATCTAATAGTCAATCTGATGGGCCCTCACATCCACAAGCCCAAAGCTTCTCGCAGTCCAGACCAAACCTACACAACTTGGGAATACAGGACACTAGTAGTAGTGGACCAGATGGAATAGATCCCACTTCAGGCTCCTTGAACGTCTGGATTTCCTGGAGTGTCCAATTGTCCGGCAGCAGGGAAGGCAGGGAACATGACCAGCTTCACCTGTGTCTCCTGTGCGCCAGCCGCAGCGGTACGTTCGGCGACCGGGAGTTCCGAGTCGATGTGCGGAATGATTCGTGAAAATGTTTGAAGTCTCTTGAAGGGAGCCCCCGCCATCCACAAAGGTAGCATGGGTTCAGAATCTTGAGATCCAATGTTGCTAACGCAGGAGCCCTGGAAGTGCCGGGATTTGTCGTGGGATGAAGAAGAGAGGAATGTGAGGTGTGAAATAGAAGCGAGGAAATTGTTTCCATGGACAGTCTTCATGAAGGGCGACCATTGAAGAGAGAGACCGCCCGATAGCGTCAAACTTTTTGTGCTCCAAGGACGCACAGAATTTCTGGGTTCGACATTCAAGTCGACATCGCAGTTCGACGCATGTTTGAGGCAAGCCAAAAGAACGTCCAGACTCAAAAAGTCAACCGCGAGGGACGGTGCGGCTAGTATCACCGGAGCCAGCAGGCTGACGTCTGAATCCGAGCCAGGCTTGGCCGCAGAAGGGGTCACAGTATTTGCGTCTTGGAGAGGCCCCCTAAACATCCCGATCCACATCCTGTGCACGCGAGACGTGTAATCAACAGATAGATCATGCTGTTGTTGCTCAATGTATATTTTCTGCATACGGAGCGCCTGTACGAAAGCGGTGACCTGGCGAGGTTCTGGTAATAATACTGTGTGCAGCATTCTGGGCAGTACAACGCGCCTGACGAGTTTGGAGACGCGAGATACTGAAAGGGCGGCCGAGTATGGATTTTTTGTGGCATAAGTGTCAGGTTGAGCAAAATCTGGTTCTGCGGCAAAGGTAAAGACAAGGAGGGCGAGCTCAGTGGGAAGATCGCGAAATCTAAATGTAATGGGAGTAGGAGGTTCCATGACGGGTGAGTAAGAGACGAAGCTGGTTTCAAGCCTTTAATACTCCCTTCATGAATTGCCGCTTCATCCACACTGCAGTGGAGTCGCATTGTGTGTGGGACCACAAGCTGTGACCCGGTACTAGTCCATAGCAGGAGTTATTGTTCCTTTTTAGTCGTCCGATGTGCTCTGGCCATGCTAAGAAGGTGGGACTCCACAACGTTTGACCGGAGCGGTGATCAATGGAATTTTGAGATATCCACATTTGAATCTCGATTAGCTTCAAGTGAATGTCCAGACATATGTGTTCGGGAATCCACATCAATACGAATATCGCATGGACTCCGCAATAGTATGTGATGGCAGGCTGTATTTGATGAGGGAAGACACGATAGCATGAGGTAAGCATTGATAACATGATGTGGAAACGGCAACTATAAAGGCCTACAACCGCGAAGTAGGCCGTGCCATATCATCAGGATCAAGTCTAGGGTTCCATGTTTGGTCGTTTACGAGGCCAGGGTTGAGATTTAGAACGTGTTCATACTGAATCAGAGTGAAAGTCTCACCGCTTCATCTTACAATTCAATCCTGACCTCTCCTCAAAGGTCTGTTTCGAAGCACCTTCCTATCACGTCTACTATATCCTGTAGATAGTCCGGAAACGGCAGGGATTGAGGTCGCGATAGAGTCCAGGAGCATCAGACCGATGCATCTACGCGCTTCCAACAAGTGACTAACGGAAACAAAAAAATATCGATGGACCGGAAAGTTCTGATACACGAGGCTTCCGGCTCCGCAGTTGAATATTGAGAAATGAACTTCACCATGCCGTATCATGGTGCGCTCAGTACGAGAAGTCTGTCACCAGCTGTTTATGAAGTAGTCTGAGGTAGCCACTACGCGCGAAGCCTGCTTGAGGTGTCAGTCGTGGAACAGAGAACCGAAATACTGTGCTCTTGATCATTGGGCGGGAGCTGCCAGACAGGCTGGTTGTCAGGTATACCACGAACATTTTTGATACCAAAGGATCCATTGTCAACAAGATGGAACGATAAGAGGTGTACAATTGTATCGCGATGTGACACCACAGGTGATTGACGTACAAACTACTTACCTTCCTCAGCTATGCGTATTCCATCTTGGCGTGCTTAGTAGTTAACATACCGCTGGATAAGCGCGTCGGCTTTTGCAGAGCAGGGCTTAGTAGAATACTTGAAGTGTTTGGGGTGCCTAGAAGTGTGTTTATCAAGATTGGCGCGGGACGTGATGAGATATGCCACAGGATCAACCTCAGGGACGATCTCAATACCATTCTCGACGACCTTGGAGATGTCGAACACGGCCAATGACATCACGGTGGACATCCAGACTGAGGCTTCAGCGAGGTGGAGACCTGTAGATGAACAGCAGGTAAACGTTAGAATACGGCTTAGTTTATCGGCGCTTCCGTGAGTTGTGCATACCTAGACAGATACTGGGGAGCAGAAAATTAGCATGACACTAAAAACCTCCATACTTACGGTCTTCCAAAGCCGAAGCACATTGTTTGATGCTGTCTTAGGCCTCTTTCAGTTACTAGTCAAAAATCGTTCAAGGTAGGGGTTAGCATATGTCTACGGGTTATTGAGCATGAACCTGGCATAGGTCGAGCCAAGTGATGTTGGAGAGTGTCAACATGGTCTACTAGCAGAGGACGAGCAACTCAAGGGCGAGGCCTGTTGTGTAGTGAAGGATCAGTCTGAAAAAGAGGAGTCCTGACTCTTATCAACTGACCATGTTACTATGTATATATACCCGAACTTTTCGTAGGCACCAGCTATGCGCGTGAATTCCACCTGTTACACCAGTGGCGAAATGGTGGCAGGTAGCCTGACTGTGATTTCATGGCACCGTGAATTCGCGCTGGCAAGCCACGAAATCGGGAACAAATAATGACAACCTTCAATGTGTATCAGTCGAGAGTGCGAGAGTTCTGCTAAGGCTAAGGTAAGCGTGAGAGAAGGGTGGCCGTGAGTCGTTTAACGAGCGCCCAAAGCCCTTGAGTGCAAGCGTAACGTCGAAGTAGCACGTGATGTAGACTGGTGCGTATAAATCTTTGTATTTGTAATCGGCGCTTATGATCAGGAGGGCTGGAAATTGAATATTCGAATCTTGATACTACTACATCGATATCATTCGTTGGTTGGGCCTTGATCAGTACGCACAATTGAGAGGCTATGACTGTATCGTTGTTCCTCAAGACACAAAGTCACCATTCCTTCACATCTTCTTGTAGTCCTAGACGAAGTCCCCCACCCGTTCTTTGAACCACACTCTCTCCTTGCGCGGCAGAGGTGGTCCCCCATGCACATGAAGCACCATAAGCGGACGTACGCCTTCAAATCCCATGCTATCAAGTTCCTCGTCGTCCTTCCCCGGCGGGTCCTCCAGCCCCGCAGCCTCCCGCTGGCTGCTGACCATCACCTTCATTAAGGTCAACGGAAAATGCATGACAAAACAGCCCTTGGCTACAAGCTTGAGCATAGTGACGCGGGGCCACAGGGAACAGCTATGGTCATTGAAAGGTGCACCAAGGAAGTGCAGAATAATATTTATGCAGGAGGGGTGGCTATTCGTGATGGTCACCATATCACCGTGCCACGAACGGGTGTCAGGTGTGCACTGAATCTCTTCGCTGTTGCACCCACCAAACTCCAGTAAATTTGAGTTCAAAGGTAAGGATGTGTGACAGATATCATGGATACGATGGCATTGGCGAAGAACGATGGTCTGGCAATCATCGTCGATGGCGGCTAAAGCGTCAATCTTTGTGCGCAGTATCATTTTCTCTGCCCCAATTTTGACATTGGCACCAATCATGGAGGCAAGGGCTGTATTTGGCAATTGCAGGTCATCGAGAGTGAGGCAAGGTATTTGTCGTGGCACTGCGTTCAACGCTCGAAAAAGCAGCACTCTGTACACGCCACAGTTAGTCGGAGCATAACCAGGTCCCATGAGATAGTGTGAGCTCAACCTGTGCAAGGTTGTTCTTCGACCACTGGCCCAAGCCGTACGCCACATACTTGTCAACATGAAGGATCCTAAGAGTGGGACAGTTGAGTTTCAAACACGAAATCGAGATTAACTTAGAATAATGAAACTGTCTCCCATTTGTCGATCGTAAGCTCTTGAGCTGGGGCACATATCCTGTTAATGTGCCCAAATGGTTTTTCTGGGAATGTCAACTGAAAGTGACTCATCTGAGACTCCTGAGTCGATGAAGATGCGGTGTAATGTGGTGTAACATATCCTGGATTCAATGATCACGTGTTGATTATGGTCAAATGGACTGGGTGACTTCTCGTCTTCTTCAACTGCGGCGACTGGTTCATCGTAACATCTATTGGGCCAAGAGGAGTAGGACATATTCTCGCCAATCTGCACACCAACACATTGGAGGAATCAGGCTCCTGGCAATGATCGGAGGAGCTCTCCATCGTTCTGACATTGCCGACAAGATGCTGCACGTCTCACGGGAGTGATTGAAAGGAGTATTTGCACATTTTCCTTTTCTGCCATTGATAGCTCGCGACTGAAATCCTATTGAGATGAGGACATAACCAATTATCACTGGAATGATGGACCTACCTCGTCTGAATTGACACAAAGTTTGTATGTATCGGTCGCTGAGGGGGAGAGCGATAGTGTTTAGGGGTAACAGAACACCGGTTTGCCCCCTAGAGCCTGAGTGCACGCATAGAGGGGCTCGGACAAGTTGAGTCGCACAATAAGAATGGGGTCACACGTTAACGCGTTAACGTTCAGACTCCGCGATGTTGAATTGATTATGCAATTGACCTGGCACGTGCTCGCCAAGCCCAACGGTCGTTGACGATTGTGACCACCTGCTTCATGTCAATTATTGTTTGGACTTAAAAACTTTGCTTTTTGGCACGCGCGGGACATCAAGACAACGAAAAGACAAACTTCGAAGAAACCGACAGCGCATTCACCCAATTTTCTATACCGCCACAGCGTCAACAACAAAGGACGCAATGCCAGAGTCGCCCATTACAAGCCGCGACATGTACGGGGACAATTTTATACCTTCTCGAGATGTTGACGATATGTGAACAACCATATCACATGATGGATGAAAGCGGCCCTAGTCAACACCTTCAAGATCTAGATTTATACCAACTGATACACTCACAGGATAAGCAAACGCAATATTTATTCACTTCCATCCTCCACACAGAAGTTACCCTTCCCCACGATCGATCCACCTCCCCCGATGCCTTTCAACCTCCTCAAGCACAATAACTACCCTCCACTAAAAGCTGATCAACACAGGCTGCAATCCTGCGTAAACTGGTCCGAACCTCTCACGAACTCTATCTGGAAATACCCTATGCTGAACATAGTAACATCTTGACTGGGCATACGCGTCGCGGGCGCGATATTTGCTATTGAGCTTGGTGCGTCATTTTCTTGAGTGAGCCCAAGGTTTTTCTGGCCGTGATCGTGATCTTTGGTGGTGATTAGAGAGTGTATCGATTATGGGATCTCATGAGTTTTTGGGTTTCGAAAGATGGTGAATGCTGATTCATGGTGTAGCATTTGATTTGGACATTGTGAAGCTCTTGATGAGCACTGCCCGTGAGTCTCTACTTTTGTCGCCGTGTTTCTTTGGTTGATTATTCATCGTCACGATAGGACGTCGATTGGTCAGTCGGAGCAGAACGATCGGGTTCAATGAGGTACCGTTTCCCCATTTTTCCATCAATCTTAACGAAACGTAGTTATGTGGACTTCCGGAAATACATCAAGTTGCGCACATGTCTCAGCTTCAACCACACAACCAAACAAAAAACAGACAACAAGACTAATTCCGCCACTTTGACAGAGACTGCTCCGGCTCCATCGTCCCTCCGAGACGCCCTCCGTCAATTCGCGCCCAAGCCAGATACAATACGTCCCCCATCCCTTCTACTCCAACCCGAGTCATGCCTCCATCGTGTTGCCCTCTCATCCGCACTCTGCCGAAACTATGCTAATCTAAGACATCAAAGCTTTTAATGTCGCTAGGGCTCCTGGTACTGCGTTCGATTACTTCGTTCGTGCTTGTGTGGTTATCAAGCAGTTGAGTATGGCGTTCCAGGGTCTTGATGTTCTCGTATGTAGGCAGCGGGCACGACAGTTCCCCCCGATAGCTCTGGCAAACGCACCCATCACTAGGTGTGATCCCTCCAACCTGCCCGGTGCCGCTCGCCTTGATCCTGAACATCATCCGTCGTCAATATGCTCCGATGCAAGTCTGCATTAACATGTCATTATTCACACCATTGTATTTATGGCAATCGGTCAATTATTTGACATGCATTATCTCTCGTCTTTCACATAGGTACTGCATTCCGATGGATCAGGACAGCAGGTCTTTCATGGAAGCGGAAGTCGAGTTTTTCGCTCAGTAAGCATTTGTGCCTTTTATCGTGTATCATCGACTCGTTTACAATCCTCAGTTCCAGTAATAGTGTTGTTCACTAAATTCGACGCTCTCTATGACGATGAATCTGCAGAGCTAATATATAAGGGAGTATCGAGAAAAGATTCTGAAGGACTGGCCCCGCAGCACACCAGAAAAATATTTGCCAATGGGCCACAACTACGACTGTTGTAGAACCGCAAGGGCAACCAACGTCCTCCAAAATGACATGTCTTCCTGGTAAGCAGGTCAATCTATTGAATTGGCTACTCATATATACTCGTTCTCGGACATTTAGATATGAACAAGGATGATGCAGACTATGGGCTACTCATCGAACGCACGTCTGAAACTCTGGATGATGATACGCTCAAACATTTGTTTGTCTCAACTCAGCGGACCAGCCTGGAGTTGTGCATCAGACATGCAGTGGAAAGGTAACTCCTCAAAGCTTGCTTACCGGTTATGAACGAGTACATATACCAAATAATCAGTCTGACACTGGCACCTCTGGGAGTGGGCCCTCGCATCCACAAGCCCAAATCTTCTCGCAATCCAGACAAAAACTGCAGAGCTTGCCAATACAGGACACTGGTAGTGGTGGACCAGATGGAATAGAAGGCTCCTTCAACGTCTTGATTTTCTGGAGTGTCCAATGGTCCGGCAGCAGGGAAGCAGGGAATGTGACCAGCTTCACCTGTGTCTCCTGTGCGCCAGCCGCAGCGGTAGATTCAGCGACCGGGAGTTCCGAGTCGATGTGCGGAATGATCCGTGAAAATGTCTGAAGTCTCTGGAAAGGAGCTCCCGCCATCCACAAAGGCAGCATGTAGGGTTCAGAATCTTGAGATGCAAATTTTCTAAGGCAGGAGCCCTGGAAGTGCCGACATTTTTCGTGGCATGAAGAGAGGAATGTGAGGTGTGAGATAGAAGCGAGGAAATTATTTCCAAGGACAGTCTTCACGAAGGACAACCATTGAAGTGAGAGACGGCCCGATAGGGTCAGACTTTTTGTGCTCCAAGGAAGCACAGAATTGCTGTGTTCGACATTCGAGTCGACATCGGAGTTCCGCGCATGGTTGAGGCAAGCTAAAAGAACGTCCAGACTGAGAAAATCAATAGCGAGGGACGACACGCCGAGTATCACCGGAGCTAGCAGGCTGACATCGAACTCCGAGCCAGGCGTGAGCGCAGAAGGGGTAGAGCTACTGATGAAGGGAGTATTTCCGTATCGGAGAGGCCCCCTAAACACTCCGATCCACAACCTGTGCACCAGAGACGCGTAATCAACAGATAGATCATGCTGTTGTTGCTCGATGTATGTTTTCTGCATACAGAGCGCCTGTACAAAGTGTGTGACATGGTAAAATTCTGGCAATAATACTGTGTGCAGCATTCTGGGCAGCACGACGCGCCTGACGAGTTTGGAGACGCGAGATACTGAGAGGGCGGTTGAGTATGGATTCCTTGCGGCATAGGTGTCAGGTTGAGCAAAATCTGGTTCCGCGGCAAAGGTGAAGACAAGGAGGGCGAGCTCGGTGGGAAGATCGCGAAATCGAAATGTAATGGGAGCAGGAGGTTCCATGACGGATGAGTAAGAGGCGAAGCTGGTCTCATGCCTTTAATACTCTCCTCATGAATTGCGGCTTCATCCACAGCAGTGGAGTCGCATTGTGTGTGAGACCACAAGCTGTGACACTGGTACTAGTCCATAGCATAGTTATTGTTCCTTCTAGTCGTCCAATATTCTCTGGCTCTGTGGATGCTGGAAATTAGTGGTTATCAATTATCATAGGAATAATGCGAATGTGGCACGAGCCATGCTAAGAAGGTGGGACTCCACAACGTTTGACCGGCGCGGTGATCAATGGGATTTTTCGATATGCATATTCGAATCTCGATTGCCTTCAAGTGAATGTCCAGACATGTGTTCGGGAATCTACCTCAATACGAATATCAGCATGGACTCCGCGATAGTATGTGATGGCAGGCTGTATTTGATGAGGGAAGACACGACAGAATGAGGTGAGAATTTATAACATGATGTGGAAACAGCAACTACAAAGGCCTACAACTACCAAGTAGGCCGTGCCACATCATCAGGACAAAGTCGGAGTTCCATGTTCGGTTGTTTAGCGACGCCTTGGACTGAGATTTAGAACGTGTTCATACTGAATCAGAGTGAACGTCTCACCCCTTCATCTTATAATTCAATCCCTGACCTCTCCTCAAAGGTCTGTTTCGAAGCACCTTCCTATCACGTTATCACGTCTGCTGTATCTGTGGATGTCCGGAAACGGCAGGTATTGAAGTCGCGACTCGCGATAGAGTCCAGGAGCATCAGACCAATGCATCCCGTCCTACGCGCTCCAACGAGTGACAACATCAGCAAAACACTTTTTGTCCCACCACCACCAAAAAATGGCTGGCCACAGCTTGGTCCCTTGTGTACAGAGCTGTACAGAGCCACAGAGGCAAAGTGTTTTGCTGATGAACGGAAACCAAAAAAAATCAATGGTACTGGAAAGTTCTGATACACGAGGCTTGCGGCTCCGCAGTTGAATGTTGAGAAGTCAACTTCACCATGCTGTATCGTGGTGCGCTCAGTATGAGAAGTCTGTCACCAGCTGTTTGTGAAGTAGTCCGAGGTAGCCACCACGCGCGAAGCCTGCCTTTGTGTCAGTCGTTGAACAGAGAGCCGAATACTGTGCTCTTGATCACTGGGCGGGAGCTGCCAGACTGGCTGATTGTCAGGTATACCACGAACGTCTTTGATACCAAAGCATGCATTGTTGATTGAGATCCTGCACGTACAAACTACTTACCTTCCTCAGCTGTGCGTATTCTATCTTGGCATGCTTAGTAGTTAACATTTTGCTGGATGAGCGCGTGGGCTGTTGCAGAGCGAGGTTTAATAGAACACTTGAAGGGTTTTGGGTGCCTAGAAGTGTGTTTATCCAGATTAGCGCCGGACGTGATCAGATATGCCACATACAGGCCTGATCGTGCCCGATGATGGATCAACCTTAGGAGTGACCTCAATACCGTTCTAGACGACCTTGGAGATATCGAACACGACCAACGACATCACGGTGGACATCCATATCAAGGCTTCAGCGAGGTAGAGACCTGTAGATGAACAGTAGGCAAACATTAGAATACGGCTTAGTTTATCGGCGCTTCTGCTGAGTTGTGCATACCTGGATGGATAATGGGGAGCAGAAAGTTAGCATGACACTAAAAACCTCCATACTTACTGTCTTCCAAAGCCGAAGCACATTGTTTGATGCTGTCTCGGGTTATTGAGCATGAACCTGGCATAGGTCGAGCCAAGTGACATTGGTGAGTGTCAACATGGTCTACTAGCAGAGGCCGAACAACCCAAGACCGAGGCCTGTTGAGTAGTGACTAGTGAAGTATCAGTCTAAAAAAGAGGAATCCAATTGTTACTATTTATACCCGAACTTTTCGTAGGCACCTGCTATGCACGTGAATTGTCCATTTCACCTGTTGCACCAGTTGAAAAATGGTGCCAGGTAGCCCGGCTGTGACTTCGCACTGGCAAGCCACGAAATAGGGAACAAATAATAACAACCTTCAATATTATTGATGTGTATCAGTTGAGAGTTCTTCCAAGCAGTGAGAGAAGGGTGGCCGTGAATTTTTTAACAAGCGCCCACAGCCCTTGAGTGTTGAAATTTTGAAACGTTGAAGTAGCATATGATGTAGACTGATGCCGTATAAATCTTGGTATTTGTGATCAACACTTATGATCAGGAGGGCTGGTGTTGAGGTTGAATATTCGAATCCCAGCGATACGACTACAATCATTCGTTGGTTGGACCTTGATCAGTACGCACATTTGGAGGCTATGATAGGTGTTCCTAAAGACACAAAGTCACCATTCCTTCACCTCTTCTTGTAGTCCCACATAAAGTCCCCCACCCGTTCTTTGAACCACACTCTCTCCTTGTGCGGCAGAGGTGGTCCCCCATGCACATGAAGCACCATAAGCGGACGCACGCCTTCGAATTCCATGCTATCAAGTTCCTCGTCATCCTTCCCTGGCAGGTCCTCCAGCCCCGCAGCCTCCCGTCGGCTGCTGACCATCGCCTTCAGTAAGGTCAATGGAAAATGCATGACATAGCCGCCCCCGGCCACGAGCTTGAGCGTGGTGACGCGAGGCCACAGGGAACAGCTACGGTCATTGAAAGATGCACCAAGAAGGTGCAGAATAATCTTTATGCAGGAGGAATGGTTGTTCGTGATGGTCACAGTATCACTATGCCACGAACGGGTGTCAGGTATCTACTGCATCTCTTCGCTGTTGCACCCATCAATCTCCAGTAATTTTGAGTTCAAAGGTAAGGGTATGTGGCACATAGAATGGATAAAGTGGCATTAGGTGAAGAGCGATGGTCTAGCAATCATCGTCGATGGCGGCTAAAGCGTCGATCTTTGTGTGCAGTATCACTTTCTCTGCCCCGATTTTAACGTTGACACCAATCATGGAGGTGAGAATTGTATTTGGCAATTGCAGGTCATGGAGAGTGAGGCAAGGTATTCGTCGTGGCACTGTGTTCAATACTCGACAAAGCGGCACTCCGTCCACGCCACAATTGGTTGGAGAAAAACCAGATCCACATGAAATGGTAATGAGCTCAACCTGTGCAAGGTGGTTCTTCGACCACTGGTCCAAGCCGTACGCTACATACTTGTCGACATGAAAGATCCTAAGAGCGGGACAGTCGAGTTTCAAACACGATTTCGAGAATGGCCTAGAATAATAAAACTGTCTCCCATTTGTCAATCGTAAACTCTCTGAGCTGGGGCGCATATCCTGTTAATGTACCCGAATGAGTTTCTGGGTATGTCGAAAAGTGACTCATTCTGAGACTCCTGAGTCGATGAAGATGCGGTGCAATGTGGTGTAGCATATCCTGGATTCGATGATCATACGTGTTAATTATGGTCAAATGGACTGGGTGACTTCCCGTCTTCTCCAGCCGCGAGCTAATGCCCTGGTCTTCCTCGTCGGGTAGTATCCAGAATATGCGAGTCCACAGCTCAGGAGTAGAAGACAATATGTCTCGTCAACGTCTGCACACCAACGCCATGGTGTGAGGGAATGGCAGACCTCCTGCCAGCACCCGGTGCTCGGCTTCAGGGTCCATCAACATATCACGTTCGACGATGTCTTCAAGAACAGTCTTGAGAATGCTGCACACCGTCTCTACTGGGGAGTGATTGAAAGAAGCATTGCGCCATTGATAGCTAGCGACTGAAATCCTAGTGAGATGAGGACATGAACAATCATCATTGGAACGATGGACGTACCTTGTCTGAATTGACGCAAAATTTGTATGTACCGTCACTGAGGGGGAAAGTGAGAGTGTTTAGGGGTAACAGAACACCACTTTGTGTTCATTAGAGCCCAATTAGAGCCTGAGTCAGCCTCTGACAACTAAGATTCCTGGTTGGACCATTTGTACTCCTCTTTCAATGATCGCTTTGCCAACAGCTGTAAACACCCGTCGCCAAGCAAAAGGCATCCCACTTCTATAACTTTTGCGTACGTTTTATGTGTCCATGGGTGGCTTAATGATGCCTGCTGACTAGTGACTAGTCTCATCATGAGCACTTTCTCTTTTGCATTTTGAGTAAGGATTTCATCGCAGGCAATTCACCTCCTTGTCCGCGGTCCCACTTTCCACGAACACTATCTGCCTAGATCATCTCAATATTCATATTCCAGAGTGAAATGATCAACGTAAGTCAAATACGAGGTGACATGCGCATGAGAGGACTAATAGGTGGTCGTGCTACTTCGCCGAGCGAAAACAACTCATAGAAAGGATGTTCTCGACCTGAAGCGTCGTCCGCATTGCTCTGACCGGCTCTGATGGAAGTTAGCATACAATTAAGGATGAGGTTGAAAGCCGATGCTCACCTTTCAGAACCAACTCCAGGCGGTTATGAAGGACGTAACGGTTCAAACTTCCTAAGCCGCAGATGAGTCAGTTTCTTCAGCTTGATATCGCATGCAAGCGACAAACACCTGCACAGAGACTGAATCGCCTCTACTTGCGCACCGCGTCCTCCTTACTTTGTACGATCCAGAGTAACCTTTCCTGAAAGAAAAGAGCGAGATACGACTTCATACCACGTTGGCTGAATTGTACCAAACAAGCGATGTACTCAGCGAGTGAAAAGAGTCACATTTCTCACTCAGAGCACAATATTATGATTGCATCGATTGGCGGTGATGTTACTGCAATTGATAGCACAACCATAGACGCGTGAACCCACACAATGATACAAGATGAGTGCACGTACAGAGGAGCGACAAGTTGAGTCGCACTATTAATAAGAATGGGGTCACACGTTAACGTTCAGACTCCGCAATGTTGAATTGATTATGCAATTGTGGGGTGTGGTCAGACGACCGCCTGCTTCATGTCAATTATTGTCCTGACTTACAAACTCGCCCATTACAAGCCGCGACTTGTACTATGACAGATTTATACCTTCTCGGGATCCTGGCGATTTGCGAACTACCATATATCACTTGATGGATGAAAGCGGCCCTAGTCAACACCTTCAAAATCTAGAATTACACCAACTGAGACACCCACAGAACAAACAAACCCATCATTCACTTCCATCCTCCATACAGAAGTTACCCTTCCTCACGCCCACGTACGTCGACCCACCTCCCCCCAACGCCTTTCAACCTCCTCAAGCACAATAATCACCCTCCACTAAAAGCTGATCAACACAGGCTGCAACCTACGTAATCTGGTTCCAACCTCTCACGAACTCGTCAGTGCCCACAACCTGAAACCAAATTTATACCCTATGCTGAACATGGTAGCGTCATTGACTAAGCGTACGCATCGCGGGCGCGATATTTCTATTGAACTCGGTGCGTCTTTTCTTGAGTGAACCCAAGGTTTTTTCTGGCCGTGATCGTGATCTTTGGTGATGATTATAGAATGTGTTGATTTGGGTTTTGGGGTTTCGAAATATGATGGATGCTAGATCCGTGGTGTTTGGTTTGGACATTGTGAAGCTCGAGCCTCTGCTTCTTTCGCTGTGTTTATTTGGTCGATTATAAGACGTCGATCGGATTCAACGAGGTGCTGTTTCACTATGTCATCACTATCTTTCCATCCATCTAAACGAAACGCAGATTGGTGGACTCTGGATTAAGGTGCATCGTGGATAGGTGCAAGCAAGACAGGCAGAGCGAGCTATCCACGTGATAAAGTGTGTTGGTGATAAGTAGATTGACGATTGTGAATACAACTGCAAGGACAGCTGGTAAACTGCGTATTCACTAATGAACCGGAGGCTTGGGCGCTTGGGGCCAGCGTTTCAACGGCACGGCGTGCGATGCTGTAAATGCCGAATTGCCAATCGCATACTGCTTTTACGTTCTGGATTGAAAGCCTCATTGACGTCTCTTTCTCTCTGCGGATCGGATCCTTTGACTCTTTGAGGCACGCCTACTCGTAAGTAGACTATGTTTTAGATGACACTCCTCCAGAGATAAGTAGCGCTGTGCGGTTTTGAAAGCGTAGGCAACTAACAACAACGTGGTTGAAGTCCTCTGATCGTCTCCTCTCGCAAATCACTCCACTCTTAGTACGTACTTAGTGCGTCCTCTCCGATGACCTCACTTTCTCGGCAGACTCGTCTTCCATCCTTCAGAACTTCAAAAATGTATGCAAGCAAATCACACGTGCACCCCACAGGGTCATGTAATATCTATCCTCCGCACTATCTCGTGTCTACTCTACTTATCACGTGTCGCTCTGGGAGATACCGGTGCATCGTTGTCTTCATGCTTTCATCCGATCTGGGCTCACCGTGATCCATAGATGGTCCCGCAATGACCGAAAAACTTATATTTGGGGGGTTCCCATTCATCGCCCAATTGCAGCACTCGAACGAATTTCCTTTCAGCTGCCATATTGTCATGCACTACAGCTTCGTCGTAGTACCGTTTGGACCAGTGGCCAGCACTGTTCCAGTGTGGACAAATACAGGGATAAGATCCGATTTGATGAGTTAGGTGATTCCTCCGTGCCAGGCGATGAACTCTCCGCCCTGATAACCGCTTTCTGTAAATTGCCCCTCATTTTCTTCAGCACAATACGCCTTCAAGCCTCAAAGACGAAGCATCTTGTCCTTCGAGCTCATTACCATCATGGTACGTCGTCTATCGGGGAAAACAGCTACTTCGCATATGGTGGCTGTACGATCTTCAAACTTTCGATCGGGTGTAGTGCTTCCAATAGGCGACATTTTTTTGTTAGTGGTATTCAGCACGGTCAAGACGGGCTGGGGTAGAGGGATTGTGGGGGTCTTGCTGCTGCAGAGGCGCCCGTGTACTGTGCGTCTTTGACTGTTTCGCTGCATTAACCGGCCCCTTATATCTATATCCGCATTTCTCCAGGCTCTTGAATGCGGTCGATAGTACTTACTAGCGTGTTAAATGATCAGCCTGGTCGCTAAAGCCATCTTTTGGGTAGCTAGTACATGAAGAATGTCTTATATGGATTAAATTTCAATTCTACTTAAGGAAGATCATTATCTTTTCTCTTACGCGTCGACTTCTGCCTTATGTTGCACTGGGTCGAGTCAGGACGTCTAATGCTTTACGACGAACCATGACAATCCTCGAGCGTCTGCTATTACACACCCCGTTCGCAGGACAAACCTCATGTGAGTCCAGTGAGTCGAAAGAATGTAGAAATTGTGGTGACGTTACTTATCATTAGGCTTAGACATGGCAGCTTCATTGGATACATTGGCCCGGGATACATGTCCCAGGTCATTTTCTCTCAGTAAAACGCGCTAGCTACAGCGTGCATATCGACCTATTGGAACCAGGAATCATGGTCCTCGGAAACGTCAGGAAGCACGTCTGTATCTCACTTGCCTCACAGTGATCCTGTCGCCAATCGGGATGTTCATCTATAGAGGAGTATCAATACTATCAGACGGAATGATATGACGTTATCTGTGTGATGCTAAACAGTATCATCATCAAGTTACAACCGAAAGCCGCTCAGAGATATCCGATCTTCAAAAAAACATATACAGCTATAATATTTCTAGCATCCTGATGTCCACCATGCTGTGCAGGGATGTCACATCTTTGGCTTGTGCAATAATATCGTAATCCGATGCGATCCTCTTATATTCTCCGCTGCGCTGCCGCGCTAGCAAAAATGCGCCAAACGGCTGTCCGGGGCAAGCGATCAATCGGATTGCTCGTGAGCGAGATTCCGAATCAACTGACTCCCGTTCTCCAGGTGACTCGTCGGCGGACTCGCCAGAGTGATCTAGCAGAGACTCGGGCTCAGAGCAACCTCCCAAGCGTTCCGCATCGTCTGCAAAGTCAGGCAGCTCGAGGAGACGACGGTCCCATGGATGTGCAAGTAAGAATGTCTGTCGAATGGGCCTTTCCGGCCAGAATTGGACCAACTTCTCTTCGGTGGCAATCAGTAGGTCCTCAACACCATCTGCCTTGATTCTATACGTGAAGAAAATATCTTGGGGTGGACCAGACCTCCGTCTAATTTCTGTCACTCGGAAGGTCATGCAAGGCAGGCGAAGCCTGCAGTTCGTGAGGCGAGGAGAGGTCACATTGTCAAGCTGCTCATGAAGTTTCGAAGCCTGATGCAGGGCCACAGCGTGTCGCAGCGAAGAGACTGCTGTCTGAATCTCGTGTTCAGATAAACATGGCAGGGTGTGTGGCGGAGCTGCGTATGAGGAGATGTGTGCTGGAAGATAGCTATTGAACTCGGATGGTTGTCCGACCCAGTCGAGGGCAGTGATGTCGCCCGACCGAGCTACGATCTCCTGCAGGAGCCGCCCAAGCGCGTTTTGCGCATTTTCGCCATATAGGATAGGTAGTTGGATGCCGAAGATGCCAAACAATGAGTACGCAATATCTTCCGGTATAGTGGTGACACGCGTGGACGCCCATTGGAGCTTCTCTCGGGCATCTCTCATCCCCGGTTGGAAAGCAACGAGGGCCCGTGCATCTATGCCCGTCGCATCCTCCAACTCATCCATGATCTCCACAGACTCCTTGTGGTCAGGAGAGTCGTCGTCAACGTATAGTGTCCAATCCTGTTGGTAAAAGCGAATGACTTTAGGAGCGAGGAATTCTGGGACGGTCCATACTTGGGTATTCCAAGCACTCTTCGCCAACGCGCCAGCCTTGGACGAAGGCGCAACATCCGACGGGTAGACAACCGTGAGCGCTGAACAGTGATACCAGGCGAACGTGGAGTTGAGCGACTTTTGGAGCTCGACGTGGTTGTTTTGGTCGATGCAACGCGTGTCAACCCACGCCCAGTGATAACCTGCATGACGAGCTACGTTGCAGAATGACTCTGGACGTATCATCACTGATGACAAAAGCTGCTTGTATTCCGTGCTTGTTTTGAAGGCGCTTATCTGAGCTTCTCGATCACATAAGAGCCCGGTGGCGGTGTCGAGTAGACGAAGTGGGACGGTGTCGAGCTGAACGTTTATAACCTTTCGAGTGACACCTTCTGCTTTGGAGGGACTGGCATACTTCTCGCGCAGCTCTGAAGGAAGAGTTGAGCAACTGGACATGTACTTTACTCGGCGCTTACTTCGTATTTGCATGCCGTGAGCATCGGACAATTTCGCGAGCATCATTTGGAAAGCCTCGATAGCTTCGATGTAGTGATGTGCACCATGAAACACTGTATACTTCGACTGATATCCAACATGAGACGAAGACTCGAGTTTGATGACCTGCATATCGCCGATGTGAGCATCGGCTGACACACTGGATGTCATCTCACCTTCTGCGCATCCTCCCATAGCATTTTTTCCAACTTGGCCTTACTGCGGTTTGCAGAATTCAGAATCGGGGAGGGCTGAATGGTGACAGACTTTGCATTGACTGGGAGGATCTGTAGCACAAAGCACGTTCAAATTGTGTCATCAGAGTGAAGGATGGAGACGTGCGTTTAGATTAAAGACGCGAAATGAGACGACGAAGGGTCGAGAAACCTTTCAGGGGATGTCCGACTTGCATCCGAGTGGATGCATTCCATTCCGGTATAGCGGGATGTTCACTACCGCCAGCTGAAAGAAGGCGCGTGCCACGATCGAGCATTCGCGCGAGTGACTGTGTCTGATATATCAACGTTACGACGTGTTTCCTCGCTGCATTCAACATTTTGGATAACAAGTATAGAGCGCGAGCCTAGGGAGGGAAATGATGAAAATATACAGCACACCATTGCGGAGGAGGTAATGGGCTTTGCCCTCCTCCCTTATATATGAATCCAAGTAGGACCTTGTCATGGGTGAAATGAGGGGAAGCCAGCTGCACAGGACCGGGTGCACCGACAACTTGAAGGTTACTGAATGCAGACTGAATGTGAGACGATCTTTTGCCGTGGGAAGATCCACTTTCTGACATCATTATTCTTATGCATTCCGCTATCTTTCAGAGATTATCATATTCTTATGCATTCCGCTATCTTGCGGGGAGATTATCATATTCTTATGGATTCCGCTATCTTTCAGAGAGATTATCATATTCTTATGGATTCCGCTATCTTTCAGAGAGGTTATCATTATTCTTATGGATTCCACTCTATTTTTCGGCGAGGTTATCAAAATTTTATACACCTAGGGACTTCGACATCACCCTTGGGTATGGGTGGGGGTCTCGAAAAATAGAGTGGAATCCATAAGAATAATGATAACCTCTCTGAAAGATAGCGGAATCCATAAGAATATGATAATCTCTCTGAAAGATAGCGGAATCCATAAGAATATGATAATCTCCCCGCAAGATAGCGGAATGCATAAGAATATGATAATCTCTGAAAGATAGCGGAATGCATAAGAATAATGATGTCAGAAAGTGGATCTTCCCACGGCAAAAGATCGTCTCACATTCAGTCTGCATTCAGTAACCTTCAAGTTGTCGGTGCACCCGGTCCTGTGCAGCTGGCTTCCCCTCATTTCACCCATGACAAGGTCCTACTTGGATTCATATATAAGGGAGGAGGGCAAAGCCCATTACCTCCTCCGCAATGGTGTGCTGTATATTTTCATCATTTCCCTCCCTAGGCTCGCGCTCTATACTTGTTATCCAAAATGTTGAATGCAGCGAGGAAACACGTCGTAACGTTGATATATCAGACACAGTCACTCGCGCGAATGCTCGATCGTGGCACGCGCCTTCTTTCAGCTGGCGGTAGTGAACATCCCGCTATACCGGAATGGAATGCATCCACTCGGATGCAAGTCGGACATCCCCTGAAAGGTTTCTCGACCCTTCGTCGTCTCATTTCGCGTCTTTAATCTAAACGCACGTCTCCATCCTTCACTCTGATGACACAATTTGAACGTCCTTCGTACTACAGGTCCTCCCAGTCAATGCAAAGTCTGTCACCATTCAGCCCTCCCCGATTCTGAATTCTGCAAATCGCAGTAAGGGCAAGTTGGAAAGTATGCTATGGGAGGATGCGCAGAAGGTAAGATGACATCCACACAGGCAGTGCATTAGCCCATGCTCATATTGGGTCATCAAACTCCAGCCTTCGTCTCATGTTGGATATCGGTCGAAGCATACAGTGTTTCATGGCGCACATCGCTACATCAAAGCTATCGAAGCTTTCCAAATGATGCTCACGAAATTGTCCGATGCTCATGGAATGCAAATACGAAGTAAGCACCGAGTAAAATACATGTTCAGTTGCTCAACTCTTCCGTCAGAGCTGCGCAAGAAGTATGCCAGTCCCTCCAAAGCAGAAAGTGTCATTCGAAAGGTCATAGACATTCAGCTCGACACCGCCCCACTTCGTCTGCTCGACACTGCCACCGGGCTCTTATGTGATCGAGAAGCGCAGATAAGCGCCTTCAAAACAACCATGGAGTACAAGCAGCTTTTGTTATCGATTACGAAGCATCCAGACCTCCCTAATGGAGCAGCATTACAAGAAGCGGTGGCGACGTACTTCCGCTACGTCATGTTATCCCATAGATGGGGAGATAACGAGCCGCTGCTGCACGACATCCAGGACAAGATCGTGTACAAGTTGAAGGCAGCTGATGGTCTCAGGAAGTTACAGTCATTTTGCAAATTAGCTCGTCACTCGGGCTTATCGTTGGGCGTGGGTCGATACGTGTTGCATCGACCAAAACAACCACTGTCGAGCTCCAAAAGTCAGCTCAACTCCACGTTCGCCTGGTATCACTGTTCAGCGCTCACGGTTGTCTACCTGTCGGATGTTCCGTCTTCGTCCAAGTCCTGGCGCGTTGGCGAAGGAGTGATTGGAACACCCGCGGATGGACCGTCCCGGAATTCCTCGCTCCTAAAGTCATTCGCTTTTACCAACAGGATTGGACTCTATACCTCGACGATGACTCTTCCAACCACAAGGAGTCTGTGGAGATCATGGATGAGTTGGAGGATGCGACGGGCATAGATGCACGGGCCCTCGTTGCTTTCCAACCGGGGATGAGAGATGCCCGAGAGAAGCTCCAATGGGCGTCCACGCGTGTCACCACTATACCGGAAGATATTGCGTACTCATTGTTTGGCATCTTCGGCATCCAACTACCTATCCTATATGGCGAAAATGCGCAAAACGCGCTTGGGCGGCTCCTGCAGGAGATCGTAGCTCGGTCGGGCGACATCACTGCCCTCGACTGGGTCGGACAACCATCCGAGTTCAATAGTTGTCTTCCAGCCCACATCTCCTTATACGCAGCTCCGCCACGCGCCCTCCCATATTTATCTGAAGACCAGATTCAGACAGCGGTTTCTTCGCTGCGACACGCTGTGGCCGTGGACCAGGCTTTGAAACTTCATGAACGGCTTAACAATATGACCGCTCCTCGCTTCGCGAACTGCAGGCTCCGTCTGCCTTGCATCGTATTTCCCGTTATAGAAATCAGACGAAGGACTGGTTCAGCCCAAGAGACATTGTTCACGTACGGAGTCAAGGCAGACGGGCTTAGTGACCTACTGATCACCACCGAAGAGAAGCTCACCCAGTTCTCGCGGCTCAGGCCAATTCGACAGACGTTCTTACTTGTTCGCCCGTGGGATCGTCGTCTCCTCGAGCTTCATGATTTCGCAGAGCATGCGGAAAGCTTGGGAGCTTGGCATGAGTACGACTCTCCGTTAGATGACTTTGATGAGTCCGCCGATGATCCGCCTGGAGAAGAGGAGTTGGCTGATTCGGAATCCCACCTACGAGCATTGAGATTGATCGCTCGCCTCGGACAGCCGTTTGGTGCATTTTTGCTAGCGCAGCAGCGCGGTGGAGAATACAAGAGGATCGCTTCAGATTACGATATCACTGCGGAAGTCAAAGACGTGGCTTCTGTCCATACCATGATGGACATCAGGACCCTAGAAATATTGTAGCCGTGTCAATTATTTTTTCGAAGACTCGGACTATATTCTTGGAGATTGTGTGCACATGTACCCTACGTTTCATCCAGACATTGGAAACGAAGTATTCATCACGCACTAGCACTGTCTCGAACCAGTATTAATCCCCTTACATCTTCCCCCACAACCTCACAATTACTCGGCACCCTCGCCGCATCATTAATTTACAATGTTCCCCAACTACAACGACGATGTGATAATAAACCATGAGGTTTCAAACTCGGTTTGCGGCCCCTAATTTGCAACTATCCTGCGTAGAATATTATTTAGTCAAGCGAATCTGTCTGAGAGGAAATATCCATAAGAGAGGAATGTCACTCTTACTGTTTGTCCTAGCCAGTGATGACTGCGAACTTATTGTTGCTATCTCAGATAGTCATGATAAAGCACACGGTAAGTTGTGGATTACATCGCCCACTTATAACTTGAGAGGGAAGGCGAGTCTTTGTAACCGGACTCTCACTCCATCCCGATCACGTAACACTCACTCGCATGCATGGCGAATATCGGAATATGGAAGTAGATACTCCCCACACAATGAAATAGATAACGACTAAGTTATTATAAACATGCATAAATGAAAGTGTATAGAGCAAACAGTCTCCAAATATCAATCAGCACAATAAGTATGTAATAAGGCGTCTAGCGCTACAGAAAAAACCACTTCGCAAGGATCTAACCCATATCATGCAAGGACCAAGCTCAAGCGCGGCCCCTCACACCAGCAGCAGGCAAAACACTCCCCACAATTTCCTTGAATGCCATATCATCCTCATACCTCTCCCTCGTCTGCATGACGATAACCTGCAACACAGGCCTCTTCTTCTCATGCATGTGCATATCATCGACATCGCTATCAAAAGTCGACGACGTGCTGAAACAGTTGAGTGCTTGGAGCACCGGGCTCGTGGGGCGCGAAGTGGGAGTGGAGCGGGGTAATGCAGATAGAGAGAGTGTGTGGATGGTGGGAGGCGGCGAGCGCGAGAACATCCGTGCAAGCACCATCTTCGTGCGAGATGGCGTACGAGTAGGATCGCGATGGGGATTGGGATGAGGGTGGATGATGGCACGTGTGACAATGATGTCATCGCGGTCGTATGCATCGAATTTTTGATCGCGCAATGGAGGGACGTCGACAGCTGTAGGACAAGTGGCTTGTGTGTCCGTAGTGGAAGTATAAGTGGAACTGGGTGTGGATTGGCATGACCCCTCCGAATCAGAACCTCCCCCCTCAGGGGGATAAACTACGGCCTCGTGGTCCGGCCTTACGCTCACTCGCTCGGCCCTGAGGCGAAGGCCCTGCTCGTTCATCAGTTTTAAACTGCGTATTTTGAAAAGCGAGACCAATCTCTGAAGAATGGAAGAGATGTCAGTGGTGATGTTGAAAAGACGAAATAAAACGGAATGCTGACCGTGCGGGTGTGCCGTAGCGGGTCGAAACGCTGTGCGTCCAGGGGGTTGTAACGTGCGAGACCCATTCCCATGCCTTTGTAAGAGGAAAAAAAGAAGTCCGAGAGTGATGCAATGCAAGCTAGAATTGAGAATGCGAGTGATGGGAGTGAGCGATGACCTCTCCATTATCGCGAACGAGGTATTTAAGTAAACGGCTGGTGTACAAGCAACTGTGGACGATAAAGTGTGGAAGCAAAGCGCGTGCCACTCACAGTGCCACTGACACTTTTGTTCGTTTGCTTGGACAATTGCCCGTTGGCGTGCTGTGGAGTTCGCCCACAGCCCCGGAAATATTTAATCTGGGGGTTTGAAAGTGTCGTTCGCAACAGAACCTGTCATTCAATCGAGAGAAAAGCTGCTACACGCCAAAACTCAATATCAAAAACTTTAAAGATATGACTCAACAGGTCTGTGAGCATGCTCTCTGTCGCGCGGTCGTTGTGCTGACGTGTTTTGCACAGACATACCAGGCGCAATCCATGTCCACGTGGCCGTCGTCCGCTCAACCCGATGGGACGGAACCCGAGTTTGAGATACAGAGGGCGAGGAGGGTGATGGTGGTGAGGGAGCAGGCGCGATTGATCATGGTGAGTGCTAGGAATCTTACAGTATCGTGGCGTCATGGTGCTTATTGTGATGTGATTTAGGTGCCACCTAGACAGGTGACAGGTGATTGGCATCATGGCCAAGCGTGTCAGGATGATACTAGCACAAGGAAATGACTTGCTTACATGGTGCAACGTAGTACAAGGCATCGACAGTCGAAGGGTCGACGATGCTGGTTATTGGGGTTTCATACCCACTATTATAAAGAATATTTGTAGCATTAACGTTACGGAGTCGGTGTACATTCTACATTATCATATGATGACTTACAATCTCGACCTTCACAACATCCCTGCACATCGCGCACATCCAAGTCCGTCAGCTTTCCCAGTTGTGGTTGGAGATCATATTCGGCCTTTTGGATCCTTGCTGATCTACTTTTGTCGCATATTATAGCCTCGGGTTTTCAGGGGTCTGTATTGATCCTTCACCATACATACGCTCAAGATCAATATGGACGGCCAAAACCCGCTGTACAATAAGCGTTCTAGCCCACTGTAGAACATAGCGTCGGATGAGATATCCTCCCACTTTGCTGAAATGCCGAAGAATCTCTCTTAGAGGCCTTGTTTATATGCAGTGTCGAATCTCGATATGAACGGTTTGTGCGAAGTACGGTAGCGCTCAAACAGAGTTCGAGGTTGCTTTTCGGTGTTTGCCGAGGTCGTCCATGACCTCACCGCTGTCCTCCTTCTCACTTTGTCCCGTATATGAAGACTCCAGTTCACGTCGCTTCTGATTTTGGTCTCCACTCTCAGCATCTCGAGAACCGACAATACCACTAGTCCACCACTTTACCCCGGCACCCCCGTCTCAGCTCATCGTCGATCCGTGCTGCTTGTCCCGTAGCTTCAACCACACAGCTAAGCAAAAAACGACAACAGGACTGGCAGAACATATTCCGCCACTTCAACAGAGACCTCTCCGGCTCCATCGACCGCAACGCCCTCCGTCAATTCGGATACAACCTCTGCCAACCCCTAATCGAGCCCGTCGATGCCGAATACGGTACGTCCCCCCATCCCATCTCCCCCCACTCGAGTCGTGCCTCCGTCGAGTTGCATCATTCTGCTAAAATCATGCCAATCCAAAACATCAAAGCTTCCACCGTCGATAGCGCCTGTGGTGCTACTCCTGCAATCGTTTCGTTTGCGCTTGTGTGGTGATCAAGCAGTTGAGTAATGCGTTCCTTTATGCAGACTGTTTTGTCGTTGCCTTGAAGGTTTGGGGATGGAATCAGGAGGAGAGGGGAATGTGTACTTGTAGTTTGTCAGTAATAGCAACGAAATGATACATGTGAGATATCTGCCTTGTTCAGTATGTAATCACTGGGCAGCCAAGTCATTAGCATACGATGTAAAAAAACGGGCTAGCCGTTGAGGACGACATCGGTCAGAAGTGAAGTTACGGACATGCGTGCTACATACGTTGTGCGATCTCGTACTTAAGCCAATAGCTAATGAGAACGAGTTCAGATTTCCAACATATGCAGGCGGCGGCTCTCGATCGAGGTTTAGGGAGTTCTTCAAGCGCTTCCGAATCCTCGTTGTGGGCAGGGCGAATGCAGGAAAATCCACCATCCTCCAGAGGGTCTGCGAGACGCGGGAGAACCCAGATATATACAATAACGCCGTGGAAAAGGTGAGCAGTATGATCCTAGTGGGAGGCTGGAGTGATCAATCTTGATTGATTCAACGAGATCAGATCGATGCCTCCGTTTTGACGGCATCCAGAGAGGTAGCGCTTGCTCTAAGTGCTTGATAACATCCCTTGATAAGTTCTCAGCGCGGTATACACGATATCGAGAATGAAATGGTGTTCGAAACAACCCATGGTTCGTCTTTCACGATTCACGTGGGTTTGAGGCAGGAGGACACTCCGAATTCGACAAGGTGAAGGCTTTTATCGCAAGCCGTTCTAAGGCCCGAAAACAGGTGTCAATCTACAGAGACTGAGTCGCCTCTAGTTGTCCTCCTTACTTCGTACAATTCTGAGTCATTTTTCCTAACAGGAAAGATCGATATACAATTTTATACGATTGCCCTTGGGTTGGCTGAATCGGCGGTGGCGTTGCTACTACACATCATCATGTCAGAGTCATAGCCTGGCCATAGATACGTAAAAACGCACGCGATAGAAAGAACGTTCCAAGCATCAACTGTAGCGTTGTCCGTCACGGTAGTTCTCTGACTGGCTCTGATAGAAAAGTGAGCGCATGATGGGATCAAGCTCAAGGGGCGGCATTACCTTTGGGAACCAACACCGAGTAGTTACGAAGGACAAAAGCGATTGAGATACTATTGAGACTCTTAATGGATACGTTACTACGTGTCTTATTGGTGGTAATCAGCGCATCTCTGATGAACGATCTACACAAGAAGTATTGATTTTACTGCTTACTGCGGGTAAATGTTAGGAACTCATCTCGTCAATTCCGCCAGTGTAGTCGGTCGGCTCAAGTCAAGCTCAAAACCCGTCGAGAGGAAGAGACCTGGAGGCATTAGACACGTTGAAAAAAGGGTAGTTCAGGATGACTTGTCACCGCGACACGTTTTGCGCCATCGATCGCTAGCGACTACGAAATCGCAGTTCAAGAACTCCCAAGTGAGATACATAGATAGTCCAGATTAGGACAGAACGATCTATGCAACGCCTTTGGGAGCCGGAGTCACGGAGTCAAGGCCAAAGAAAAGACTGACTTACTAGTACCACGGCGGTGGCATTGCTACAAAATAAGTGATACACTCGGCGGGAGAAAAGCTTTCTATCAAGCCCAGTACAACCTTATGGTTCTTACTGCAAGTGATAGTTTAGCCATAGACGCGGACGCCCTAAACACGTACGTAGACACAAATATAAGTGCTCAGTACTCAGTTATGGAGTCGATTACATAAGCTAGTAGTACCTTGGACAGCAAAAATTCTTCTGGTCCCAATGTGGTCCCTTGTGGATTGTGGTAAGCTTTTTTGTGCCGCGAGCACAATGACCAACTTGCGGCGGTTTCACGTACATACTCTTCAGCTCTCAAAGTGTGATTTCCAATTAATAGTAAAAAATGCAAATCGAACACATAGGTACTGACTGCAGAACGGTAGATTACCGATGACCAAGGTAGAAACTAAACGATATACAGATAAGTACATTGGCTGATGCTGTCTTGCAACATATAAGAAATAAGGAAAGGTATGGTTCAACGTTCAACGCTGGACCCTAGTAATAAAAGTAACGAAAGCTTTGACCATGTCCAAGTGTACAGTAAGTGGTTATAAGGCAACCGGTGATGCATGATGAACGAACGAGTATATGTACATATATCTAATAATCAGTCTGACACTGGCTCCTGTGGGAGTGGGCCCTCGCATCCACAAGCCCAAAGCATCTCGCAATCCAGACAAACCATACACAACTTGCGAGTAGAGGACACCGGTAGTGGAATAATTGGAATAAATCCCACTTCAGTCTCCATAAACGTCTTGATTTCCTCGAGTGTCCAATGGTCCGGCAAGAGGGAAGCAGGGAACGTGACCAGCTTCACAAATGTCTCCTTTGCGCGAGGCGCAGTGATACGTTGAGCGACCTGGAGTTTGATGTGCGGAATGACCCGTGAAAATGTCTCCAGTCTCTTGAAAGGAGCCCGTGCCATCCACAAAGGCACCATGTAGGGTTCAGAATCTTGACGTTCTTGAACTTTGGTAACGCAGCAGCCCTGGAAGTGCCGAGATAATTCGCGGGATGACGAGGAGAGTAATGTGAGGTGTGAAATGGACGCGAGGAAATTGTATCCATAGACATTCCCCAAGAAGGGCCACCATTGAAGAGAGACACTGCCCGATAGCGTCAAACTTTTTGTGCTTCCAGGGAAGCACAGAATTGCTGTGTTCGGCATTCAAGTCAACATCGGCGGACTTGCACGCGTGTTTGAGGCAAAGTAAAAGGACGTCCAGACTCAAAAAGTCAATCGCTAGGGATGGTACTGCTAGTAGAAGCGGAGCCAGCAGGGTGACATCTAACTCCGAGCCAGGCTCGGCCGCAGCACCGGTAAAGTTGCTGGTGAAGGGACCATTTGCGTCTCGGAGAGGCCCCCTAAACGCTCCGATCCATATCCTGTGCACGCGAGATGCATAATCAACAGATAGATCATGCTGCTGTTGCTCAATGTATGTTTTCTGCATACGGAGCGCCTGTACGAAAGCTGTGACCTGGCGAGGTTCTGGCAATAATACTGTGTGCAGCATTCTAGGCAGCACAACGCGCCTGACGAGTTTGGAGACGCGAGATAGTGAAAGGGCGGTTGAGTATGGATTTTTTGTAGCGTAATTGTAAGGTTGAGCAAGATCTGGTTCTGCGGCAAAGGCGAAGACAAGAAGGGCGAGATCAGTGGGAAGATCGCTAAATCTAAATGTAATGGGAGTAGGAGGTTCCATGACTGGTGAGTAAGAGGCGAAACTAGTTTGAAGCCTTAAATACTCCCCTCATGAATTGTGGCTTCATCCACAGTGGAGTTGCATTGTGTGTGGGACCACAAGATGTGACCCGGTACTAGTTTAGAGTTGTTATTCCTTTTTAGTCGTCCAATGTAGTCTGGCTCTGTGGATGCTGGAAATTATTTGTTATCAATTTTCATAGGAACAATGCGAATGTGCCATGCTAAGAAGGGGACAACATTTGACCGGCGCGGTGATCAATGGAAATTTTCGACGTGCGTTCGAATCTCGACTGCGTTCAAGTGAATGTCCAGACACATGTGTTCAGGAATCCACATCCACATCAATATGAATATCGGCATGGACTTCGCGATAGTATGTGATGGCAGGTTGTATTTGATGAGGGAAGACACGATAGAATGAGGTGAGCATTGATAACATGATGTAGAAACAACAACTATAAAGGCCTACAACCACGAAGTAGGCCGTGTCACATGCATCAGGACAAAGTCAGGGGTTCCATGTTCGGTTGTTTACGACGCCTAGGGTTGAGATTTAGAAGCGTGTTCATACTGAATCAGAGTGAAAGTTTCACCGCTTCATCTTACAATTCAATTTTGACCTCTCCCCAAAGGTCTTTTTCGAAGCACCTCCCTACCACGTCCGCTCTATCTGTAGATGTTCGAAAGCGAGACAAAATAAGGAATCCAAACGTTCGCGCCGTTTGTACTCTGCCAAGGTCGCTCTGCCAACAGCTGCAAACCGTCATCCAGCAAAAGGCATTCGCTTCTATAGCTTTCGTGTTTTTACTTGTCGGTGGGTGGGTTACTGACCCACTGCTCCGAGTAACAAGTCTGATCATGAGCGTTTTCTCTTCCGCATTTTGAGCGGACTTCATCGCTGGGAACTCATCTTAATGTCCCGCTTTTATCAACGCTCTATCTGCCTAGATCATTTCAATATTAATTTGACACTCCAAGGTAAAATGATAAACGCAAGTCAAATGTGAGGTGACACAAAGGGTCGCCCGTAATTCTCTGACCAACTCTGACCCCTAATTGTGCTAACGTCTCTATCAGAGTCCCCAGTGGGAAGTTGACACAAAATCCTTCTTACTTCGTACGATCCCGAGTCACTTTTCCTCAGAGATTTACCATTGCCTGGATCGGCGGTGGCGTTGCTGCTATACGTGTCAGAGTGATAGACGCGCGCACACGTACGTCATAAAAAGAAGGTTTGAAGCGTTGACAGACGCTGACAGAAAAATTAGCGCGAAAACAGGATCAAGGTAAAGGCTAATGCTTACCTTTCAGAACCAGGGCCGGGCGGTTGCGAAGGACAAAAGCAACTGCGTGGTACTACTGAGACTGTTGATGGATACGATGTCAATGCCTTGTCGGCGACGATGATCGCCATCAGAGACGCGCTGATCGAATCGAAGTTGAGCAGCGTGTCTCAGATGAACAGTCTATATATCGGTAATAGTGTGGTATATGCTCTTGAACAGGCAGCAGCAGCCTTTGGAATCCCACCTACTTATATTATCTGTTATCTCCATCTCTGACAAGGATGTGGTCATTATCAACGAAGACCAGGAGTGTTGATATTACCATCTGGTTACCTGCAAGTGATGGCGAAGGTTAGGAACTCCTCTTGGTAATTCCGCCAGTATAGTTCGTCGGCTCAAGTCAAGCTCAACACGCATATGTGTTGGTCGAGAGGAATCCTAGAGGATATTAGGACGACGATTCACGACAAATTTTCACCGCGACACGTTCCTTTTTGAGCCATTGATGACTAGCGACTGCAAAATCGTAGTGAGAAGAGCATACACGCAATCATCACTGAAACGATGAACCTACATTGTATGGATTGACGCAGGGCGAGTGCCAACGAGTTCAAGAACTCCCAAGTGAGATACACAGATAATCCGGAGTTGGACAGAACGATCTGTGCAACGCCTTTGGGAGCTGAGTCACTTTTCCTCAAAGAAAAGATTGATGCTAGTACCACGACGGTGGGATTGCTACGAAATAAGCAATGTACTGGGCGCGATAAAATTTTCCATTCTACCAAGCTCGATACAACGTTATGATTGAGTGGTAGCCTAGCCATAGACGCGTACGCCGCACGTTGACACAAAGATGAGTGCAACGAGAAGCGACTGAGTCACTAACGCGTTGAAACTCCGCCAGGTTGAATTGATTATGTAATTTTCCCTGATTTGATCGTGCCTTGTGTTCTTGCTTTGACTACAGCTTTGGGGGTTGTCGATGCTCGCTGTGGTCCCTGCTCGTTGACGATCCCGTTGACTAGATCAAGCCAGCTGCTTAATGTCCGGACTCAAAAACTCGCCATTTGGCAAGCGACTACGCGCGACACACCAAGACAACGAAGAAGACGGTCCACGAAGAAACCGACAGCGCGTTAACCCAATTTTCTATACCGCCACAGCGTCGAGTTCAACAACAAAGGACGCGACGCCTGAGTCGCCCGTTGCAGTCCGCGACATGTACGGGGACAGATTTGTGCCTTCACGGGATGCTGGCGATATGCGGACGACCTATCACCTGATGGACGAAAGCGGCCCTTCAACACCTTCAAAATCTAGAATTATACCAACAGAATCAGATGCATTGAAGGGTCAGTCACCTTGGTGGCAATTGGGAATCACCGACTAATCAACCCACAGAACAAGCAAACGCAATATTCACATCCATTTTACATACAGAGGTAACCCCCCCTTCGCCTCGCAGACCCACCTCACCCCAACGACCCACAACATCATCAAGCGCAACAACAACCCTTCCACCAAGCACACCCACACGTAAACGCATATTCCACTACACTTCACCCGCCACATCCGCAAACCCCAGCACACCAACCCGCAGACTCGACACCCCAACAGACGAAGCCTACTCCATGAGCCCCGTCCGCGCAGAATCCGCGCCAACTCCTCGAATCACCCCGCAGGCAGCTACGCAGCGTCTGCAAAACGCCCTATCGTGTTCTCGACGCACCAGACCTCGCTGATGATTTTTACCTCAATCTCGTAGATTGGAGCAATACGAATGTACTCGGCGTAGGACTAGGAAGTTGTGTGTACCTATGGACAGCGCATAACGCAGCTGTATCGAAGCTATGCGATCTAGTAGGTTCGAACTGATACCGTCAGCTCTGTCTCATGGGTCCAAAAGGTCCGTGTCTTCCCCCTTTTTCATTATTTTTGATTCGACTCTGTTATAGGGCACGTTGCTCGCTATCGGAACCCTCTCGGGTAGAATGCACATCTACGACGCAAATACTCTCCAAGTACAACGCTCATATAACAATGCCCACAGCCAACGCATCGGTGCCCTCGCTTGGAATTCACACATCCTTTCGTCAGGGTCGCGGGACCGAATGGTGCACCATCGAGACGTCCGAGAGGCAACTCACCGTCCGTTTAAGCGGTGCGCGGGGCACAGACAGGAAGTGTGTGGGTTGAAATGGGCGCGGGACGGCGGACCGTTGGCAAGTGGGGGAAACGACAACAAAGTGTGCATATGGGACTTGCGAGGTTCGAAACGCGCTTCTGTTGCTGGAAGTTCAACGTCAGGATCAGGATCGGTAGAGGACTCTGGGAGTGGAAGTGGAGATGCGCCCGCTCTGGAAATTCCATGAACATACAGCTGCAGTTAAAGCACTCGCTTGGGATCCGCATGTTAGTGGGGTGCTTGCTACGGGGGGAGGGACGCAGGATAAACATATTCGGTTTTGGAATACGTTTAATGGGACGATGCTTAGTGAGCTTGATACTGGGAGTCAGGTGCGTCTCTCCTATTCTTATTCCCTCCCCAAATCTCAAGTCCATCAAATTCCTCAAACACAGGTCTGCAATCTAATCTGGTCCCTAACCTCTCACGAACTCGTCAGTACCCACGGCTTCAGCAGCACCACCGCCCAAAACCAAATCTGTATCTGGAAATACCCGACACTGAATATGGTGGCGTCTTTGACGGGGCATACTCATCGGGTTTTGTATCTTGCTATGAGTCCTGATGGTGAGACGATCGTGACGGGTGCTGGGGATGAAACGCTTAGGTTTTGGAATGCGTTTCCGAAGAAGGAGGGTGGGGAGAAGCGGGAGACGAGGTTGGATTATGGGAGGCTTATTAGGTGATCCCTGACCACTCAAGATTCCACGCGGCGATTGGCTGGACGTTGCACTCGTCCCTCGCACAAGGTCACTGGGGATCCCCGGTCCCGCACTCAGCGTTTGGCGTGGACGTTTAAGCCTCAGGATCCCGCGCAAGGCGACGCCACGCTCTCATCTATACACTATATCGGCAAGCTAACATTCACGCACCACATCATGGCATATGACCACCAACCACAACACCACACTACTGTACCACTCACTCACCCAAACCAACAACCCAACTATTTCGACAAACCAACAACAACAACCAACCCACCATCAAGCCATCTAGCTTGCCCAGTGCATATATCCATTACATTCAGAGCTCAGTGTACATGCCAAGCTCGCATCATATCCACATGCCCTTTGTTCGTATGTCGCATGTCATTTCCGATTCCGATTTCTCGCTCTTATAGCTACTTCGTTTTTCATCATTTCGTCTTTGTGAACTCACCTTCGTCGTGTCCTGTCTTGTAAGTCACCCTCGTCTTCGTGGATCGCATATACTCACTCACTTTTTCCGCTAGCGTCCAAATGCTTCTTGTAGGGCTATCTGTTTGCTTTTCTCGTTTTCTCGTTTGTTTTAGCTATACTATCGGCATGTCATCGTTTCCTTATTTTCTTCTTCGCTTTGTACTTGGAGTTTTATTATGCATCCTTAACGATGAACGATCTAAAACTGTTCAGCTGACTAGGTTAAACTTACAAAGGTAACTTGTGCATTATCTGATCATCATCTTGTGATCATGATGATCAGCGCCCGTTACGAGAAGACTATCGGTCAGACCGGTCAACCCTCGCTCCGAGAGGGGCGCTAAGATAAGGCATGGTGTCACGCATGATTCAAAACACAAGACCCCTCGTCTCGCTTGGACTACACCGCCACACGCAGCTCCTGACATAAGTAGAATTCCATCAATCAGCAAACAGCGCTTGTTCTCCACCACGTACAAAACGCTTCTTACTTATCAACCACTACCATCACCATCAACAAAACCTTTGAAGCACACACGAACTGAGAATGGCATACGCAGGAGGTGTGCGTACATTTCCAATTATTCGTGGTCTGAGCGTTGATGCCATGTATGGTTTATCTATCTATCTTATCTTGTTATAGTATGGTGGGTATGGGGTACCTGGAGGGCATGGGGCGCATGTGGGACATGGTGGGCCTGGAGGGTTTAGTCGAGGTCCGCCTCCTGGAGGTCCTCCGCCTGGTGCTGATCCTCAGTGAGTGTCCTTTATGTGCATCGTCGCCGTCAGCATCAGTATCAATGTCGTGCGCGAGCGCTTCATCCCCATCATTATCATCATCGGTGTGCATTCTTGGCTGATGCGTATGTGATAATAAAGGTTGTGGACGTGGTTCGCTGCCGTCGATACGGACCGATCGGGCGCGATCTCTGCTGTCGAGCTTGGTGCGTCTTTTCTTGGGTGAGGTCTTGAGTTGTCTTGCTGATTGTGATCGTAATCGGGATCGTTGGTGGTGATTAGAGAGAGCGTTGATTAACGGAGATTGGACTCGTGAGTTTTTGGTTTTAAGTTTTTGAGTTGGGATAGGTGCTGATGGTGGTGGTGTAGCATTTGATTTGGACACTGTGAAGCTCCTGATGGGCATGTTTGTGAGTCTCTACGTTTCCGCTACTGCGATCATTGTTCGATTGTTCATCGGTTGCGATAGGACGTTGATCGGAGCGGCACGATCGGGTTTAACGAGGTACCGTTTCCCATCCCATCCCATCTTCGCATCGATCTAAACGAGAATAGTTCTCTGGGCTCTGGAAATACATCAAGGTGCGTACACACACCCGGCTTCAAGCACACAGCTAACACAAAAAAATCAACCAACAGGACTGGCAGAACGTATTCCGCCACTTCGACAGAGACCGCTCCGGCTCCATCGACCGCAACGAGCTCCGCGACGCCCTGCGTCAATTCGGGTACAACCTCAGCCCACCCCTAATCGAGCTCGTCCAGGCCAAATACGGTACGTAGTACCCCCATTCTCTACCCCATCACTCCCGTCTGAGTCGTGTTGTTGCTTTTTCACAACTCACTCTACTCAACCTATGCTGATCGAAGACATCAAAGCTTCCAACATCCCTAGCGCCTATGGTGTTACTCCTGGCATCACGTTCGATCGCTTCGTTCGCGCTTGTGTGGTTATCAAGCAATTGAGCGGGGCGTTCCAGGGTCTGGATACGGATAACGATGGATGGGTGCAGATTAATTATGATCAGTTTATGCAGACTGTTTTGTCGTTGCCTTGAAGTGGCCGCGGTTGGTGAAAGTGGTGGTTTCGGAAAGGACGGACTTGAGCTTGAGAGTTGGAATCAGTCAGGATCGGTCTTTGTATCATCCTAGAGTGGAATGTGTAATTGTAGTAGTCTGTCAGTAAACTGTAACGGCGATGAAATTGTTACGTATGTATATCTTCTTGATATTCTGCCTCTTTTTTTTTATAGAAAAAATCCAATTATATGTCCTATTGAAAGTATCCGACTCTATGGAGAACAGTACGGTCTTAGTCTGGGGTGGCAGTGTCCTGAATGCATCTCCGAATTCAGTGAATGCCCTGTATCTGCCTTCTTGTTCTTCTAGGTGATGTGCAGACCATCTTCAGGAGGAAATTCAAATCACAAGTCGCGTAAACGACTTGTGGTGCACTCGACAAAAGGAAGACAGTCAAGGTAAAGTACAGAAAGCCCGGCGGACACCTCCGGATGCTATGCCACGCATCCATTTAAGGGCATAAGACGCTGGGTTGCTGCTGGGATGATATTTTACAAAGAACAACGGCCCTCCAGACAATATGTTTTCCTTCCATGGCCAAAATTGCATCTTTTTCCACTGCTTCCGTTAAACATGGTGCCGCTATTTCCATGGGATCTCTTCCTCCTTTCAAATACTACCACAATGTTTTTATCAGGTCTTCGACGTCGATATCAAAATTTAGATACAAAAAATAAAACCAGCACTTTCGACAAGGTCTAATTTGGGACCCTGACGCATGTTTATCTTCATGCAGCCGTTTCTTTGGGCCTTGCATGAGGGGGTCGGGTATTAAAGACATTGCCGGAATCCGCTGAATGCGCGGCGACGACTTGTGAAAAATGTTGCGGGAGATACAAAAGATTGATTTACCCACTCCTGCATTCCTGATGCAGAGATTGAAAGTGAGTACTCTCCGAGCTGCGCCTCTGGATGGTCACGCTGCTCAGGTTGTGAGTGTACCTGATTGACCAATTGCAGGAATCGGAATTGGAATCGAAGGAAGAAACCTATAAAGCATCGCGCGGACACTCACAGAGTTCACAGAGTTCTAACTGTTACCTTCCTCCATCATGGATTCTTCAGAGTTGAGACAGAAATGCAAGCGGTTTAGAATCCTCATTGTTGGAAGAGCGAATTCGGGAAAACCCACTATCCTCCAGAGGGTTTGCAAGACACAGGAGAACCCAAAAATGTACAACAGCGCTGGGGAACAGGTGCGCAGCATGATCCTAGTGGGAGGCTGGACGGTGATGAATATTGATTGACTCGACGAGATCAGATCGATGCCTCCATTTTGACGGCGTCCAGAGAGGTAGGGCGTGCTCTTAGTGCTTGGTAACATCACTGGATAAGTTCTTAGCGCGGAGTGCACGATATTGAGAATGAGACGGTGTTTCTGAGCAACCCAGGATTCGTCTTTCACGATTCAAACGGGTTTGAGGCAGGAGGACATGCTTTGGCGTTGGATTCGGATTGGAATTCTTCGGTTCTCTGCCTCATTTTGCTTCCGTTCTGCTACCAGTCTGGCTTGCTCAACCCGCAGCTAGCTTCGCCAAAACACGCCCTTCTGTGGGGGTGCGGCTGTGTCGAGAATGTTGAAGACTAGATTCTCATCGTTTCTGGTACGTTTTGGCTGCACCACTGTGACAGATACAGACGCGAGAGGACGCGACGCGTTCATGAACTAGGAACTCCTTAGAAGCGCAACGCGGTATATGCGGAGTTTTAAAGTGTACTCTACTGCTTCTGAGGAGAGTTCTTCCAGACGCCTTGTCACACATTCCCTTCTCAGACAAGGCAGCTGGTTCACGAGACTAGGCCCGAGGTCGTTAAGGACCTCGCGTACGCGTCCCACTCTCCATTGTCTGACTTCGTCGCTAAGTGTGCCTTCTAGACCTTTTCCGATGCCGTCCGCTCCACCAGGGACGAAGCCGCCGTCAAATCCTGTGCCTACGAAATCGAATACACTGACACCAGCGCGTCGCGGGTATGCGTTCGCAAGTTCTGGTGAAACGACACCAATGAGCGAATTCGGGAAAACCCCACCATCCTCCAGAGGGTTTGCAAGATATGGGAGAACCCAAGATATACAACAGCGCTGGGGAACAGGTGCGCAGCATGATCCTAGTAGGGGATGGTGATGAATCTTGATTGATTCAACGAGATAAGATCGATGCCTCCATCAAATTAATATTCAAATATTGATCAATAATGAGTACATGAAGTGTTTAGAATATGTTTCGAGCAACATAAGAACATGGTCTACACCCTAGGTTTTGTGACAGTGCCGCGTCACATAAGCCGCACCTAGCCCTTTCAGAGCGATGTTCGCACCACCGTGATATCGGGGTCCGGGAATCGACGAAGCACTACTCAAACTTGTTGGCGCTGATTAGTTGACTCCTCATAATCAGCACACAGCGATGGCTCAGACATTACCCAGCTAGCTATCAAGGTGTGTCTATTGGACTTCAATTTGAATATCCTTATCCTCCTTCCGCCCACCACTCCGCTCCTGATTTATCTCATTAGGCCCGAACCGCATATTCTCCTCTCAACAGCCCTCAGACAGCCATGAGTTCGACTAGCATACAAATCGCTGTCAGCAATCAGCCTGGATTGATAGACAGTCTACCGTCACAGTAGACGTTACAAGGAGCCATCGCGATCGGAGGCAGAGCTCCGGAAACTCAAAGTCGCCATGTATGATAATGACCCGACCGGTGACCATGCGTAAGATCATCATGAGATTCGCTAGAATCATGTAGTCCCTGCCTCATCCTTGAGCCACAGCAATTTCTGGTCCCGCCTCCTTCTATGCCAAATTGCCAGCGGACAAGGTACATGACATCATGTATCTTAGGTGGAAATCTGCTAGCATTGCGGATATCAACTGTTCGAAAGGGGAATAGGTTCTTCCTTCGCCAATATTCAGTACATAAAGCAAGGCGTCTTCCTACTGTCCCCTTCAGATTTGTTTCGTCCCCAATCACATCCTCACAAACAATGCGTTTCTCCTCTATCCTCGCCGTTGTTGCTGCTTTGACAGTATCAATATCTGCCATGCCTTCTGTCGGTGACGCATTAATATCTGCCAGGGACATCAAGAAATCATGTCCTACTTTTTGCGTAAAAAGCAGCAGCTGTGGCAAGGGCTGCGGCTCCTGTGTGAGTATCAGTAGTTTGCATCCTGAATAATCACATGACTCACCAGCGTTGTAGAGATCCTTTTTTTGCAGCTAGTGTGGCGGCTGCGCTCTCAGCCAATTCTGGTTTCAACACCAGTGCAGTATGGTTGATGACGACTCGATCAGATGTTGAAATATTCGGGGTGTGATAAGGACTTTGGTGGCAGCGAAGGCGAAGTTTAGGGTGATCAGGCAGGATATATCTACCTTCTTTGGAAAGGGGGCCGGAGGTTGAGAAGTCCTATGGTGTTAGAGCCCTTGCAAGCTAGCAGATTGAATGGAACCTGGTCTCTATGAGGTTGCTTAGCGAAAACTGATCGGGAAAGGATGGATGATCACCATAGATCGGGGTGAGCTGTGAACAAATTGTCGAGCGGCGGCATAATTCATCAGCCTGTGGCCTCGGTTCGACTTTGAAAGAGCGGGATGCCCTGTGACCTGGTACTTACTTCGAGTTAAAGCACTGAGATGCTGGGCGGATTGGGCGTGTGGGTCATATGAATGTCAGACTGATGGGAATCCACATGGGGCGGGATCAAGGTGGAATGCTGGTGTATGAAGCAGCGGGTGAGCATAGGAACAAGAACGGCAGAAATTCTTGAGCTGAGGCCACAATTGCATGATTGTCTTGAGTGAGGCATCTAAGTCTGTTAAGTTGAGTGACTAAACACGCAGGTATCCGCAATACATTCCATATGCATAGAGATGTCATCGGAAAGCTTTAATAATCGTTATGAAATAATATTTCAAGAGTTACTGGCATAATCGCCAGATAACGCGAACTCGAGTGGAGCTGTAGTTTCTCCGCAGCCCTCAGACAGACATGAGCTCGACAGGCATGAGATCGACTGGCATACAAATACCAGTCAGCAATCAGCCCGGGGGGTCGTGATAGATAGACATCATTAGAGGCAGAGCTCCAGATGACAAGTACAAGTAATATGCCCCTCAAATGCTAGACCTGACACTGAAGAGAACATGTGCATTAGTACGATGTGAAGGCCGAGACTCTGGCCTGCACAGAGGCCGGAAGATTAGCTATTATATTACCTGTTCTACTTGTCGAATTTGAATTCTCACAGATCGTCAGTCGAACGGCGCAAGGTGCCTGAACGGTCATAGCAGGGAATAAGGTCCCCAATACCCAGCGGTTGAACTGGATGATCTTCATTCCCTATCCCTGGGGGATAGAAAAAGTTGAATATAAATTTGATTAAGTCCTGGAGAATGGTTAGAAACGAGTGGACTCCATATCTTGAAGTGCTTACAAAAGCCATAGTATATATGGATTGACGATACCGGGTCTTCTCTTGGCCATAGGAGACAAGTTGCTTGTGAAATAATTTCTCGGATGTGGCACTCCGGAACTGTATCGCAAACTCTCTCGTCGAATTCGAAAAGGGGACGATCGCCGTAGGCTCGTTCTCTTAATCACTCAGCTATTGATGATCCTGTTCGGTGACCAGCAAAGCGCTGAAGACTACCGCATAAATGACCGCTATGAAGATGGTAGTGTGAACTGGCACCCCGCCTGGAAAGGTAGAGATGACGTTGACATAGTGGATCAGCAAACTAGCGGGCCTTTGGGGCTTGTATATACTTGACACTGACCAGGCAACAATGATGGTAATGTGGAAAATGGCAATGCGGAGGATGGCGATGAAGATGCCTGGCTTGATGAATCATGAGACATGCATCAGTAGATCATCCAGATGCAGACCGAGTCTTTGCGAGCTGTAGTGGTGACTCTGGCGAGGTGGTTGAACGTTAAAGTGAATTTCGAGGTTAGTATATTGGCAAGAAAGCTCACCTGAGTCATGAATGCTGAGCGGAGAGCTCATTGGTTTACTCTCTGTCGAAAGTTGGAGGCACAAATACAGCAGTAGCGAGGTTGGCTGCTCGTGTGGCGTTTTGTGGGCCTCAGAAGTATAATTTATGGCAGCGGGAAAAGTCATTTTTGGTGCCTCTCAAGGGGGCGTCGACGCCGCGTTAAAACCTACACCTCTTATTAATGATAATTACGATTTGTGCGTGACAGTCGTCATTCCCATGTGCGTGGCACTCCCATCAAATTTCCATTGATCTCTTGACCGGACTAGTTTTTGTAGGGTTGGGAAGGGATGAGAGCCATGGAGACCGGACGTCGTCGATCGTCTCATTGACCTAGCAAAACACGCTCTAGGCTACTAGACTTCCGTCCCCCAAGTGACCAAAGTGTTTACGTGCGTACATGCATCCGCAGCCGTTACATTTTAGGGTTTGAAGGCTCCTGTCAGCGTGACATTCTTCTCATGAAGTTCCCGGAATTTTTATTTGTGCTTGAGGAGAGGATATAGTATGTGCATTTATTGGTCCACCCCGTTATCGCCCATTTTTTTTCCTCTCGCACTTCCCTCTAGACTTGCTGTCAGCTTCGTTATGACCTCTTCATGGACGTCGCTAGATTCTACTCCAGGCCGGCATGTTTTCTTTCGTCCACTCGGAATCACAGAAGCTGCCTTCTATTGGGATGGCGCTTTCAACAACACCTTAAATACTGTGATGCACATGCACCTTCGCACCACACAAGCCAACGATCGAGACATTTATTCCCAATCGAATATCATGCGTTCTTGGACGTCTGTCAAAAGGCGCTTCCCCCTCATTGCGGCTGAAGTGGAAGAACACGAGTTTGGCCCACGTTTCATTATACGTGAAGAGACCGTCACGAATCTTCGGCCTGATGATGTCACATTCATGGAGGTCAATTCCTTTCACCATGCTGAATGCTTCATAAACGACATTATGGATGGACCTCGACGCCTTTCATCTCAGTTACTTACTCGTGCTTACATTTTGCGCCGAACAGATAGAAGTGATCATTTCCACGTCGTGGTTGTCCTCGCCCACTGCGTCACGGATGCGGCTTCCACGAGCACAGTGCTTAGGACGTTCTTTGACACACTGTCATCTCGGATTGAACCACCGTATATTCCCTTGGGCGAGAGAGTGCATATGTATCAGGCTTCAGAGTGTCGTTTGGGTTCTAGAGATCTTCCACTTGTCAAACGACGGTGGAACCTGGCTTTGGGCTATGCAATTTTTTTAGCACGGATCTCCCAATTTAAGGTCTTTATTTCAGTTGTTCAGTCTGTGATGCCTTACAGGAGAGCTAAAGCATTGAAGCAGGGCGGTCACACCCTCCCTGGAGACTTCAGGGAATCCACATGTCATACCCCCTCTAAATCATGCATCCACGTCTCAATGTTTTCAAGAGCAGTGTCGTCAACCATTCTCACCAATTGTCGTCGCCACGGCATTACCATGAACTCCGCGTATTATGCCCTCAGCCAAGTGGCCTTTTCGCGCGTTTTATGTCGACGGTACCTCAGTGGCCAAATCTCGGAAGAAGAATGGGAGTACAGGAAGCGCCAACCCATGCATATCCTCGGGCCGCTGAACTTGCGCCCATATCAACATAAGGACTGGTTTGAGGCGGGCGGCTCGGGCGATGTTGGTGCCAACGTCAGCTTCGTCCGGTATGTGCTTCCCTTCATGCCTCTTGGCGAGATGTCTAGGGGGGACCCTAGCAAACTGGAACTTGTGGATGGGGCACCAGACTTCCCGGCGCTCATGTCTTTTGATCGTTTTCTTCTCCGATGTGCCAATGTAAAGGCGCAAGCCCAGAAACTACTCAGGCACCCACGGTTGGTTGATATATGTGCTGCCAACATAGGACCCGATCAGGTTGCTTCCCGGAGGGAAGTTGCTTTGAAGTGGTTGAACACGAGAGATAGTGTTCACCCAGTGGACAGCGGCGAAAGTGTATCCGTTCAGTCTTTGAACCCGATATTCACACAAGTAGGATCCACCCTGGGCAATGTCAGTGGCTCTCATAATATAGATTTAAATGAGCTAAATGTTGTGATTCCAGATGGATGACCTAGTGCCCTCTGACTACCCTCTACCTCCCGAGAACTACCTGTCACCCCTATGCAGCACCCCTCATGCCCATCGGGCCGGTTATCCACTGTGGTCACCGCCAGCTGCTGCTTTCGAGGACGCAAAAAAACCGCGACTCCATGTGGAGTACTGGCGTACCCATATTCATGGGTATCCTGCCGAGCTGTATCTTGGGGCATTAACAGCACGCCAGCAGCTGCAATTTTTTGCTTCCTACGATCATCACGTCTTCAGCGATGAGATTGTCATGGAGTGGATGCGTGAGATGAAGGATGCGACACTGTGGTATTTGGGTCAGCCTCATGGCAATGAAAAGCCTTTACAGAGTAAATTGTAGTGCCCCATCGCGACGTTATAGAAACAACGTACAGGAATGGTCAAGTAGTCGTAGAATTACAGTGTCTTACATCGGACATTAAAATTTACTCGTCCTCCTCATCTTCTTCCCAGTCCACAATCTCCATTGCTGCATCACCTTCGTTATAGAGCTTATCCAGTCTGGCCAACTTTTCAAGGAATCCGGGCTCGTTGAATGCCTTCAAGAGCATGTCGAAGCCTTGTTCTTCGTAGGCTTCGAGGACCTGGGTCATTGATGGGTATTAGAAATGTGAAGAATGAGCTATTGCACTTACCGTCTCACTGCAACCTGTGTTTTTAACTAAGGCTCCAACTGTTTCTGTCTATTTACTATTTTAAACTGTAGTTACTGTAGTGTTACTGTTCCTGCTTCGTCGCACATTCGCATGGAAACGAAGGAATCTCGCTGTACCCGAAACGGGTCCAGTCCAGTCCGACGGTGTGGAGCCTCGTGATCATCGATCTGCGGGATAAAGGCCTGCACCGATCGAATCTTAGATACAAAGCTTCCGTCCTAGCCCCAACCCTCTCCTCCCCACCCGTGCACTGCCCTCGCAGTGGGTCCCGGTTACGTAGTCAGCTGGCCGGTCCTGAGGTGGTCGGTTGCAGTCGTGGCACGGACCATCACTCCCGCTGCATATATAAGCTTAGCAGTAGTTTTCCTAAACGATTTGGGATGTACGAGCGGCGTTTCAATCACGTGGAAATATAGTAAGCACGTGAGGAACGCGACATGTAGATTAACGCGCTTTACTTTTGAGTTTTGGAATTTGGCGTTCCCTCGACGTTGTTATACACATAGTATAATCGCGTTTCTATAATCCAGCCCAATATACAATGACCCACAACTGCATTGACTGGGACGCCATACCACTACGTTTCCTAACAATATCGTACAGAAACAAAAAGGTGGTTACACGGAAGGGTCCAACATCCAAAGTTCGCGAGTACAAAGTACGTGTCATGTTAACCTCTCTCGTGACTTTTTGAATCATGTTCGTGGTCATACTAGTCCCTCCAATCATTTGCGTACCGTAAATTTTCTATCCAAGACCACCCACTCTCATCCCTGCCTTTCCGAACGACCTGCAACCTTAGCTTCGCACCTTGCCAGGCCGACTCCGCCTTTGAGGTCGATGAAGAGGCATGGGAAGAAGAGAGCTTGATGGACCTTGTTTGCTGTCTGGAGCTGTACTCAGAGGAGGTTTTGCCTGGTCCGTTTTCCCGGTCCTCTGATGTAGATGGAGAATCGGGCCAAGATTCATTGCAGCCTGAAGAGGAACTTGAAGATGTTCAGGCCCATGAGCAAGTTCGAGTCTCTGACGAGCGAGAAGATGGAGATGGAGAATGCAGTGATGCAGCAGAGGACGAGGACAATGTCGAGGGCGAGGCAGAGGACGAGGACGAGGACGAGGCGCAGAAAGAGGAGCAGAAAGAGGAACAAGAGAAGAAAGAGGAGGAGCAGGAGGAAAGTGCCTTGCGGACTAAGCCATCTGCTCGCCGACGATGGGTCATTGTGTCTGATGATGAAGATAGCCCAAAGGCGCTTGTCCGTGACTCAAGGCTGGCTGCTGACTTGCAGCAGACACAGAAGGCTCCGATCGTTGATGACTCTCAGACCTTAGTACTAAATGCTAAGAACCGAGATAGTGATGTTCGTGTACGAGGGATGCCGCATGTCCATGGTGAGTCACTCCTGCCTACTACACAAGTATCTGTGACGATGAAATATATACTAGTAGACGCAGAACGACCAATTAAGAAGGAAAAGGAAATTCTTCTTGCGCATCGCGTACGGGTATCGTTAGTCGCTGGAAGCTCCCAAGAAGGTCAAGCCCCCTTCGGAGCACGTACACCACTAGGTAATACATCTTCCTTGTCATCTGATATCTTACACGACGGTATAGTAGGCCAACCTGTCAAGCAGGAGCCAATTTCTGCAGGGCGAACAGCATCTCAGCCTCAAGCGACTCAGGAATGTACGTTGTTTGCAACATCATTCACCGCCACCATTGCTCATGAATCTACATAGCCGAACTAGCGCCTGAACTCGCACACACCAAACTCGTCATTAGCATCCAGCACAAACCCTCCGCGCAGCACGCACAATTCAGCACGAAGCCCCATACACGAATAGGAAAAGTTCTCACCGGGGCATGCAAAAGCTTCCGCTTGGACGTCAATGTGTTAGTTTTTCTGAAGCTTGCGTTGGGTGTCCCATGCTCATATTTTCACTCTGCAGGGCGCAGCTCTACTTGGTCGTGATAACGCAAAATGACCAGGGCTTGAAGGAGGAAGATTATTTCTTGTGCGACCGAAATGAGACGGTGGAAACAGCTGTTGTTGGCGTTGAAGGGAGGGCAGAGTTTATGATTCGGATGCCTGAAGATCACGCATTGTAGGATGGTATGTTGTACTATGTAGTGGCAAGGGGAATTTACGAGCGGCCTGCTTATTCCTTGGAGCTCGCTTATTACACTTTAATTCAACTTTTTTGAACCCCGCACATGAACTTGTTTGCACACTGGTCCCACTTTCTAATCATTAGAAAAAGCAACCTTTAAGGTCACTTCAAAAATCTCGTTCGCGAGAATCAAGGGCCATTGAGTAAAATAGGGCTAAAGAAGGAATCGGTGAAATTACTGATGTTTCTGCTCCCTAGTATCTGTCCAGGTATGCACAACTCACAGAAGCGCCGATAAACTGAGCCGTGTTCTGACGTTTGCCTGTCTCCAAGGTCGTCGAGAACGGTATTGTGGTCACCCCTGACGTTGATCCATCATGCATCATCAGGCGTCTGTTATGTATGTCACATATCTTATCACGTCCGGCGCTAATATGGATAAATACACTTCTAGTAGTAGGTACCCCAACCCAAACCCTTTAAGTGCTCTATTAAGCCTCGTTCTGCAAAAGCCGACGCGCTCATACAGCAGGATGCTAACTACTAAGCATGCCAAGATGGAATATGCACAGCGAAGGAAGGTAAGTAGTTTATACGTGCATGATCTCAATCAACCGTGGTGTCACTTCGCGATACAATCGTACACCTCTTATCGTTCCATCTTGTTGACAATGCATCCTTTGGTATCAAAAACGTTCGTGGTCTACCTGACAGTCAGGCTGTCTGGCACCTCCCGCCCAATGATCAAGAACACAGTATTTTGGCTCTCTGTTCAACGACTGACACGTCAGGCAGGCTTCGCGCGTGGTGGCTCCCTCAGATTACTTCACAAACAGCTGGTGACAGACTTCTCGTACTGAGCGCACCATGATACAGCATGGTGAAGTTCATGTCTCAATATTCAACTGCGGAGCCGCAAGCCTCGTGTATCAGAACTTTCCAGTACCATCGATTTTTTTTGTTTCCGTTGTCACTCGTTGTCGCGCGTAGATACATCGGTCTGATGCTCCTGGACTCTATCGCGACCTCAATCCCTGCCATTGCCGGACATCTACAGATACAGCAGACGTGATAGGAAGGCGCTTCGAAACAGACCTTTGAGGAGAGGTCAGGATTGAATTGTAAGATGAAGCGGTGAAACTTTCACTTTGATTCAGTATGATCACGTTCTAAATCTCAACCCTAGCCGTCGTAAACAACCAAACATGGAACCCCCCACTTGGTCCTGATGATGTGGCACGGCCTACTCCGTGGTTGTAGGCCTTTATAGTTGCTGTTTCTACATCATGTTATCAATGCTTACCTCATTCTATCGTGTCTTCCCTCATCAAATACAGCCTGCCATTACATACTATCGCAGAGTCCAAGCCGATATTCGCGTTGATGTGGATTTTTGAACACATATCTGGACATTCACTTGAAGGCAATCGAGATTCGAATGTGCATATCGAAAAATTACATTGATCACCGCACCGGTCAAACGTTGTCCCACCTTCTTAGCATGGCTCGTGCCACATTCACAACGTTCCTATGATAATTGATAACCAGTGATTTCCAGCATCCACAAAGTCAAGGCACATTGGACAACTAAAAAGGAATGATAACTCTGCTATGGACTAGTACCGGGTCACAGCTTGTGGTCCCACACACAATGCGACTCCACTGCTGTGGATGAAACCACAATTCATGAGGGGAGTATTAAAGGCTTCAAACCAGCTTCGTCTCTTACTCACCCGTCATGGAACCTTCTACTCCCATTTCATTTAGATATAGCGATCTTCCCGCTGAGCTCGCCTTCCTTGTCTATACCTTTGCCGCACAAGCAGATTTGGCTGAACGCGACACCACACCACTAGGTAGTACATCTCCTTCCTCGTCGTCTGATATCTTACACGACAGTATTAGGCCGACCTGTCAAGCAAGAGCCAATTTCTGCAAGGCGATCAGCATCTCAGCCTCAAGCGACTCAGGAATGTACGTTGTTTGCAACATCATTCATCGCCATCGTTGCTCATGAATCTACATAGCCGAACCAGCGCCTGAGCTCGCACACACCAAACTCGTCATTAGCATCCAACACAAACCCTCCGCGCAGCACGCACAGTTCAGTATGAAGCCCCATACACAAATAGGCAAAGTCCTCACCGCGGCATGCAAGAGGTTCCGCTTGGACGTCAATGTGTCAGTTCTTCTGACGTTTGCGTTTGGTGTCCCTTGCTCATATTTTCACTCTGCAGGGCGCAGCTTTACTTGGTCGTGGTAAAGCAAAATGACCAGGGCTTGAAGGAGGAAGATTATATATTGTGCGACCGAAATGAGACGGTGGAAACAGCAGTTGTTGGCGTTGAAGGGAGGGCAGAGTTTATGATTCGGATGCCTGAAGATCCCGCATTGTAGGATGGTATATTTTGCTATGTAGTGGCAAGGGGAATTTACGAGCGGCTGGCTTGTTCCTCGGAGACCCAGTGGTCTATCGAAGGATCGAGTAAACAATACCTTGTATATATATATGATGCGCTCCATTTTTGTTCAGAGAGGAGTTCTACAACTCACGTCCTTCCCCATCATCTAATTTAAATCTTCTCAAACCATCTCGTACCGTCCAAGGTACCTCTTCCTCCCAGTGACTGATGGCCACCACTGCTTGGTCAGATCCAACACCACCCTCGCAAAGGTAGCGCCTCGCAGCGCGGACCATATTTTCGTCCATACCGCTCCAGACTTCGTCCAGCAAAACAAGTTGGGGGTGGCTCACAAGCGCCCGCATCAGCAGAACGATACTCTGTTCACCCGCTGAGAGGTCCACGAAATCGCGTTTTGAAAATGCTTCGTTCTGTGCCAACAGCTCGTCGCCAGCGGCGAAATTGCTAACGTCTGTCTCCCAGGAAGTCGGACCGAGGCCATTAAGGACCTCGCGTACGCGTTTCACTCTCCATTGTCTGACTTCGTCGCTAAGTGTGCCCTCTAGACCTTTTCCGACACCGTCCGCTCCACCAGGGACGAAGCCGCCGTCAAAGCCTGTGCCTACAACGTCGAACACACTGACACCAGCGCGTCGCGGGTATGCGTTGGCAAGTTCTGGTGAAACGACACCAATGAGCGAACGTAAGAGCGGAGTAGGGATACGCTGCCGAGGTCGAGAGAACAGCTCTAGATTCGAACCCCCTCGCTGGGTATAAGACTGCGGATGGTCGCCAGTCAGAAGCGAAAGAAGGGTAGTTTTTCCGGAACCTGGTCGGGAGGGGTCAGGATCCTAACCTTCATTTTCATAATGTTGACGCACCATTTGCCCCTTGAAGATGCCAACGCTGGCCTTCACGGATGGTCCAATTGATATATTTGAGCACCTAGATTAAAACGGTGTCATTGATATCAAGACAATGAAGGACGATGTATTTGCCTTGCGTGTGCTATATGATACGTTTACGTTCTGCATGTCGACTACTGGCTTTCCATGATCAAGGCCAGGCTGCAGATAGGACTGAGTGCTGCTTGCCATTCTGTGCTCAGCTTCTTTCGCGTGATGATCCGCGTGCTTGGACAAGATTTCATCTTTGGTGCCTGTGAGGATAGTTTCGCCCGTCACTAGAGCGACATGCGAAATCCAGTCAGGAACAGGGTCTTGTATCCTGAGGCCCATGATAATACGTGGACTGTGAGACTCATGCAGTGACCGAAGAACGTTCAACAAGATTGGGCGGGTATTGACGTCGAGGCCGGCTGGATAAAGTACAGCAATTATACTTTGCGCTCGTCGAACATATGTCCAATCACTCACTCAAAGGTTCATCGAGTACGAGGAGCTCTGGTTCAGACAAAATAGCCTTCACAATGCGCGCTCGACGCGTCTGCCCGTTTGATAAAGCAATCAAAGGCAAATCCAAGAGAGAGGTAAGACCCAGTCTCGATGTTAGGTCCTCAAAGATCCCCTTCTTTACTTCGTCCTGTGCAATTTCGACAGCAGTTTTCACCTTGCCACCTTTCGGCTGAATGTTCAGAAAGTCGTACTCTCCAAACATGCTTTCCCGAAGGGTGATACGGTCCTCTTCTCTAACTGCACCGTATCGAGAAGTGTAGTCATAGAAGGCACCGCCTGCTGCGCGAGACCGATGAGCGAATGATACAAGAGCCACACAGGTGTGTGGGTCGCGTGGGGGGTCTGAGAGGAAAGGGAATAGTCCTCCAGGTAAGGGCGGAGGAGGAGTTATACGTAGGTGACCGAGGAGTGTCTAAAGTACAGTGTGAAATTGTCAATATGTACACTTCGGCATATCAGCATGACGCACCTGCAAAAGGGCAGTCTTTTGCTTCGAGCCTGTCCCTATTACAGCCCAATTTTCGCCCTCACCAACAGTCCATTGAACATCGCGGAAGACTGGCACCGCGAAGTTTGGGTCACCAAAGCGATAGATGTTGGACCGTGAAATCTGGACGATAGATCGGGTATCTCTGTTTGCTGCTGCACGAACACTGTAAAATCTGACGATCGCAAATACCAATGTCATCAAAAGGAAGACCGCGAATGATGAACTTACCACTCACCTCGACTTCAATGCAATTCTTTTGGTTGCAAGCCAAATTGCCTTTTTGCCCTTGTTTGTGAACATTTCTACTAGAAATCAAGAAGAGGAACGTGCATAAATTACAGGTCAGTAGATGACGATACGGCCAGTAGGATGATAGAGGTTAAACGTGACTACTATGTGACAACCAACGTTAACACTTAAGCGCCCACCAGGGCCCTGGCAGTTCGGAAGCAGATAAACATTTCTTTGTATATTACCCCACGGGGCCACCGTTGACCAGCTCTCACTAGATCTCACTGATTTCACTCGAGCGCATCTTCAAGTTTACAAGATCGAACCAACACTCTGGCGCTCTATTTAAGCGTCCCGCCATTAGCATCGAAGGACCCCCGTAGTGATCTGGAAATTTTAGAGGGCAAAGTGTTCCCACTGTACTGGAGTTCCAGATTGATGACGCGAAGGTCCTCGTCTAGCACCTCTTCAAGGCAGAAATCGAATCATTACGGATGGTCAATAGAGACAGATTAGTTCAAACCCTCCAACAGAGCCCAAGGTTTTACACGGGTGGATCTACATAACTCAACCCTTGGCAAGGCACGTACCAACTCCATATATTCACAACTGAACGCACTCTGTTCTATCTCAACGCTATCGAGCAGCAAGTAGTATACGGCAATCAAAATCATACAACGATATGGGTCGCTACAGCAACCAATAACAATCACGAAGCAACCCCAAATACACCCATGGGCCACCATCCAATTTTCCTTGAACGCGCGCAACTGTACAAGTACCAAATGCTTAACTAGTCGTCGCATTTTCCAGCGTGGTCCTTGGGATCAACATAGGCGTTGAACTTTTCCGACGATCAGGAACGCATAATTTCTGAAAAGAAGGGTAGCACTCACTATGCATTCCTCGAAGAGTACACTGGAATTTATCATGCCCTCATACACCTTCTTAGCGACAATTTGTGGCAAATGCACTGATGGAGCAGCATCAACAGCGCCCTGTATCACCTCCTGATTCCGAGACGGAACGTTGACATCTGCAATTGTGGCCTTATAGCGGGTTGCTTCTCTGACGTACGAAGCTCTAAAGGTGCACAAATCTCAGGGATATGGAAAATTCTATAAAACGCTTAAATCGTACCGTGTCGACAGCAGCTGCAACAACTGTGCATCAATGGTATTCAATTGCTCTCGAACTTGATCCAGCGACGAACAGCACGTCGTGCCATTTGCGTATTGTATTGTTGGCTTGCCCCATGGTATGGTACGGTTGTCAGTGGAGGGTGGTATGGAAGGGAGAGGGTCGTAATAACATTTGTTTGACAGGCCGGAGGAAGATGCCACGACGAGGCCGATGATTTGAACAATGACAAGAGGGCCTAACATTCTGACTGTCTTGTGTAATACTCCAATGGGCTTTTCAACTTGAAGTGGTTGAAACGTTGACAATTAGTCTACGGTTTCTGGTACCCTGTTATAAGTCGGACTTTACTCGGTTACTTCAAACAGCGTCAACCCTGAGCAAACAAAGTCCGGACACTCTAGTCTACTAGTACTGTTCATGGCATTCACACTAGTACTGCTCACGGCATTCACACCGAAAAGACCCCAGACTCTACTCAATATGTTCCCTTGTTGTAGCCGCATCGCCGAGTGGTAAATACTTCATCATCGACTGTGTATCCCCACCGCCGGTGCCGCGCACGATCTCTCCGATACTCTCGTACCTTCATATTTTGTCTTTCTTTCTCTCATTTCTCATTACCTCTTCACCATGTTAATTTGAATATTGCTACCATTGTCTTTCCTTCGTCTATTTTCACTATCACTCTCATCGCTGACGTGGCAGTTAATCTTCGGATAGTTGTGTTATATTGTATACATGTAGTGATGCACATTGATTAATACTTGCGACTGACTCCTTAAAAATGCGATGGGTAGTACGCAGATTAATGTACAAGAGCAGTCTACCTAGTTGGTGCATGTGCTGGTGGGACAACGAGTCTGTCTCTGGCGCCATTGACTATATGAATCTTTACTTGGGGGGCGCTCGGGACAAGCAAAGAGATGGGTTGTGAACCGGGCGCACAACCGCGAAGCCTGCTCGTGGCCGTAAAACGTATCAGAGGGTCGAGTTGTAGGCTGAGTTGATTGAGGTTTGGGTGGCGCATATTTTGAAGTTGAACATATGGAACCGACGGCGCCTCGCTGAGAATGCACCAATGCTGCAGCGCTGAACGGGGAGTGTTGTTTTGGGCATTGTTTGCAAAGAGGTCAAACTTAATGGAAGTGTGTCCGCGCCAGCCCGCAACTCTAAGCCTCGGAGGCCTTGTATGTCGGTGTCTTCAAGTGCCTTCTGAGTCGATTGCGGTGGTGAAAAAGCACGAGTGTTGTTTCAAGAGGCGTGCGATGGAGAAAGCCGAAACACTAACACTTTGCTTACCGTAAGCAAAAACCTTAATCTCAGCCACTTTGGCGTTATATTGTCTCGTCGTTTGAACTTCTCGACAGCGTCGTCAAATCTTAACGAAATCTTTCCGCGACCCGGGGGAGGTGGTGGTTATAGGTACCTTAGAGTAGTTCTAGGTACACAGATTAATAAATTCCTCGTGTTGTTGCTGATTTCTCCTGCAAAGTCACTGAATGTTTTTGTTTTTTTCGGCTGCACGTGAATCGCGATTCCACGTGACGATCAATTATTGAGCGTCACTGACATATGTCGCTGCGTTGTCTCGACACTTCTATCCTCAAGCTCCTGAATCCGGATGACCCCCAAGACGTACCTCGTGCAATTGAACTTATCCAAGCTATAGTCACCCTTTCCAAAGGCGAATTCAACACTGCAACAAATTGAATATCTGAAACCTGATGGTTCGCAGAAGTTTTGGCTCATTCAGACTAGTGATGATTGTCTGGAGAAGCTATTTGGTATCACATGGATGAGGGGCCAGCGTAATTCTGTCATGAACTGTTCACAGGCACTTGATCGCATCGGCGCCACCAAGGATATCGATACCATTTTCAAGAAACACCCAGACCTCGAGTCTGGCCGCTCGCAAGTCGCGACGACTCAAAATCACCCATGTCGAAGGATTCGATCATATTCGTCGTGATCTGTTCTCGCGAATTTTATAGCTTCCAATTGCATAGTACTACTCAGGAATGAATATACGCATGTTTCTGCCTCTTTACATTACATACGACGCGTCTCATTCAATAGTGAAAATTTTCAGCGCAACAGAATTACTCGATTTGGCAGTGTGACATCACGTGGTGTCACTGTAACGGTGGTGGTGGTGGGTCGCCGAACTAAAAGTGTTAGTGTCTGGAACTTACGGATCGCACGCCTCTTGTGTTGTTTAGATAAGTGTCCACTGGATTTATTGCAATACATATATAAAACAAACATAATGCAAAGCGTACAAACAAAATCATCCAAAGACCAAGTGCAATGTTGGCAACAAGACAAGACGACTAGGACGGAAAAGGCAGCTTAAGGGGGAATGGAAGTGCATGTGGTGAGGATATATTGAGGATTATATGGGACTCGGCGAGGGCTACAACATCAAGCTGAAATGAACATATTGAGTAGAGTCTGCCAGGGGTCTCTTCGGTGTAAATGACGTGAGTGTCCGGACTTTGTTTGCTCAGCGTTTGACGCTGTTCGAAGGAACCGAGTAAGTTCAAGCCTAACCATCATTATGTAAACTACCGCAAATTAGGACAGTGACGTACATATATGCGCGTTCCCGGATCCGCCACCTTTCGGTTGCCAGGACGTTTCGAAAGCGAGGTACCAGCAGTGTAACGTAAGAACATGATGAAAAGACCTCGGAAGCCTTGTCGGCTCTGATAATTGGTGAGTAGTACCTCCACCAGCATTAAATACCCCTACTAGCTCCACCATGTGTATATATCATTTATCTTGGTTAGGATACACTCAATTGAACCTACTGAACCGCTATATATGTTACCAGTGCCATCAGTGGGAGTGCATACTAGGCTAGTTATAATACTTTGTACATCATTTACAAGAAAGGGGGCGAAAATATCAATGGACTTATTATACAATGACCTTGCTTGCTGCGCGGTGAAGGTCTTCACCTTTGCTGTGACTGAGGTAATGTCCATACCAAACTTGCTGGAGGATCTGAACAATGTCGGAGCGGTAACAGGTCACACATCACCGCGGTTTGAATGTGAATGTTTTCATATGTAAAACGCATAAATATCGATATCATATGTTCCAAACCCCTGTTAAGACATAACTTTAAGTTTTAGCCTGCACATCGCCCCATGAATCCGTGTAATACAGGAGCAATACAACAGGTTAGTTCAATAGATTCTGTAGAACCTGCTCGAGCCCTGGGCCTGGCATTCAAACCTCAAATTCCCACCCAGCATCAAATAATGCGGCCGAACTCTTGGTGACGACTGCCCACTCCGGCAAGAAAAGGAGCACCTCCTCTAACGACGGAATCTTGCCCCCAGTACGCCACCCGCCAGCCGTAGCGCTTTCATACTCTGCCCAACCGCAGCTCACGCGTCCCTTGGCCTTCTCACCCTCGCTTCCCGCGAAATCAACGTCCACTTCAAACTCCTTCTCCCAATCCCGGCTCCACAGCCTTATTTGCTCGAGTCCGTCCTCAGGTACCTCGGAGCCACCTTGCAGACCTTTTCCGCCGTCACCAGAGAGATGGAAGCTTTTCACGCGTTTGCCCGAGAATTGGAGAGTGCAGCTTCGAGTGTTCAATCCCTGTACCTTGATGCGCGCGCTGTTCGATCCTGTGCGTTTGATAGATGTGGTCACCCACTTCATAGAGGATGTAGCGCCCTGTCCATAATGATACTCGCTTCTGCCCGGGGAGGGCACAAACTCATCCCCAGCCTCCCACTTGCAAGTTTGCAGGCCGGGCTTGTCTGAAGCCTCTGTACAATTGATGGATTGGTCAAATGCAGACGGGAATCGGGGGATGATCGCGGTCGATAGGAATTGACGAGGCCCAGTTAGTGCGGTAACCACGCGAGACGTGTCTAGGTCCACGGTTTGAGCGAAATAGACCTTGAGTGGCGTTTCTTGTGAGAATGGGAACGCAAGATAGGTGTAGAGCGTTGACAATACGAAGATCAGGAGAATGATGCTGTTCAGCCAGCGATGCATGTTCATGCTGAATGGCGCAAGAGGGAGGACAATGAGTAATGCCAGCATCGAGACCGATCCATAAACTGCACAGCACGTCAGCTCACGAAGGCCAACGCAATACGAGATCCGTTAAAACACTTACCGCCAAACGGACTGGTTCCGTCCGTGAGCGTCTGATTCATCGCGAATACCAAGATGACTGCGATATGAGACACTAGGATAACAGGCAGCGGAACAACAACCAGCAACTGGGCAATCCACCAGCCAATAGCGCCCTGCTCTTCACCTGACGGCATGGGTTCGCCACGCTGGGCGATGAGAGGTGTAATCTCTGTCGGCTCAGTATCCTCAATTATGTCCACGCGTTGGTGCCCGTTCTCGGAGTCCTGGTGGCCATTCTCGGCGGTGCCTACAGCATCGTAGTGGACACCTCGAACGTAACGCCTTTGCCTTTCAATCTCTTCCTCATTTTCGTATCCCCGAGCGCCAGTCATGCCTTCCACACACGCGAGCACGGCTCCAAGGAGAACCACAGCATTCCATGCAGTTATGAAATATGTTCCCCCAAGCGTGACGACTGATGTTGTATATACGAGCAGCGCCCATGTCAGAACGTACTGATGAAGTAGGACAGACAGCTTTTGCTGTTCTGGAGCAGGAACAACACCATTTTTCGTCAGTGGGAAGGTGAGAGCGAGGACTGTCGTGAGATAAGCCAGCGACAGCGCAGACACAAGGACAAGCCATGGGTAAGTGTGAATGACCTGATAATCAATGGGTAAGTGCATACGAAGAACAACAAATTAGACACTCACAAATGGATTCAGCTTCGCATATCCGACCACTAAAAGCATCTGGAAGCCGACACCAACCAACAAAGCAATCCAGAATTTGGACCAGACCCAAAAACTTTTAAGGACATGTTTTATTTCCGCTGACGCGCGCGTCATAAAGCTCTCGCGGTGTGCGTCACCATTTACAGCGCGATAGTATCCAGAACGAATACGAGACGTGACTCTGATGATATGCTCGAAGTAGACCAACATCAGGAGAATGACAGGCCCAACGGTAAGGAGGATGATGTTCACGATCCACAGAGTTTGGAGCGTAAACATGATCATTATCGCACCAAAGACTGATAAGAGAAAAGTTGTAGATGGGGCCAGGTGGAACAACAACGAAAGAACTCACGGTCGAAATACACTGGCTGACTTCCTTGTCCGACGGACTCGTTCCTCGTTTTTCCCTTTACATCGTTCGCAAGCATGAGACTCGAGGATAGTGTTCCCTCCATCATTGCCCATAGCGCATTCTTGCTCTTATCACCGGTCATACCAGGGATAGAGTCGTACTTCGTATGATACCTGCTCCTGCCGCGGTAGAAAGCAAAATCTAGTCCCTCGAGTCCAGCTTGCTCATAAACCGAAAAGTCTGTACCACTGCGGATAACACCACGCGAAAACGCATCGCCAGTGATGACATTTGCGTGCGGACGAGAAGTGCTCCAGGATGCCAGAGGAGCGCGAGAAGTCGTTCGGAAAAGTAGTGGTCGTCTTGAGAATTCCAGTCAGCAAAATGATACAGTACTTGTTCCTTTGAATTGCTCACCCTCCCGCAGCAGCACCTTCAAGGTTCAAAAACGTATCAGTGACATTGACCCACGGATGCTCCATGAAACTGACGAACCAGATTAGTGAGAGAAAGGAAAAGACATAATTATAGCGTACACATGCGCTCCATTTAAGCCGTCTTCTTCGCCATTATTGATGTTGAAAACCACCGTCCGTCTTGGCCTGTTCTCCGCGAAGTACCTCACCATGCTCAAGAGCGTTACTACGCCCATACCGTCATCCGTCGCTCCAGGAGCAGTGCTGACGGAGTCCCAGTGCGCACTGAGCAAAAGTCCGCCTGACTCTTGATACTCCTTATCACTCCCTTCGACCTTAACCAGTATATTGTCCGACTCGTAGTATACTGCGTACGGGTTGGTGGAGAGGAGTCCTGAAGCCCAGGACGCATTTGAAGAAAGGTCGAAATCCACGGAGACGTGATCATATGAAGAGGTGATATCTGTTACTCGGCTTAAGATGTAGGAACGAACTAAAACATTATCATGCGAGTTGAATGGATGCGGACGAGCGGCCACCTGAAAGAATTGAATTGAGCTGGTCACATATCCATGAAAACAACGCACCTCGTGCAAGTCTCTGTACGCCTGCTGAAAATCCAAGCCCTGCGTGTGCTTGGGCACGGAGGGGAGCTGGTCGGTGACCAACAAAGTGCTGAAGACTGCCGCATAGATGACCGTTATGAGGACAGTAGTGGGAATTGTGCGAAACGCGAGCACAGCGGATAGCCCGCTAAGGAAGCCCATGTTTCTTCAAGCTTGTACTTCGTCGCACGCAGCTAAGTTGCGGAACTGGTGCTCAACGTTGACGTTGGCCACTAGCGTCTATTAGTGCTAATTATAGGCTTGTTGAATGACGAACAGTGTGGGGTAAATACAGATCAATAGTGGAAGTAAAACTTTTCAAGATAAACATGTCCTAAAAGAGGCCGAAATACCTATCAAGTATCAATGCTGGAAACAGCGAAGACGAATTCGCGTAAGTTGTACATAGCTATTATTAATTCATGCCAGGAAGCGCATCCTTCAGATGCTCTTTCCTCAAGCATCGGGCAATCATACCACATGTCCTGCACTGTCGCTCCTTTGACTCGAATGCACCTTCATCATAACCACTGCCCGCAATCTCGGGGTGTCTGTCATCGTGGTATGGCTTACGACCGTCACCATCAAGATAACAGGGCGGCGACAAGCAGTAGCTTACGCCAAAGTTCGACTTTGGACAACGGCACGTGCCTGGTGGGCGATCAAAGTATGGAACACCTGTGGCTCACAGATTCAGCAAAAAAACGTGGAGATGGCAGCCATGAAACATACCTTGCATATCTGGCTGTGTGCAATTTTCGCAGATGGTGTAATCACAAGTTGTGCACCGCTTGAAGGCATCTCCTACATCCTCCACATCGTCCTCGTCATCCTCATCTGGAGGAGTGCCACGGAATCGCAAAAAACAACCATCGCATTTTGGCGCAGGGATCGGGTTCCTCCGACGTTCTTCCCAAGCCAGTTGTTCCATCCTATTGATGGTCCCCATTGTCGACCCCGGCCCACCCCATTTCTTCATCAGTTTGTCCACCCTGTGTAAAATGGCCGGCTTAGTGCAGACGCTGCGTTTATGCACCTTCCAGTCAACTTTCTGGCACTCCGCGCTAGAAGAGAATTAATATGTTAGACCATGAGTCAAATAGGCGCTGATGCCTGTCACGTACGAGCAGTAGCTGTCCCAACCATCACGAGTCAGATCAAAGGTTCAAAGGTTTTTATCTCTCGCACCAGCTGGTACTCACATAGTTTTCTGACATTTTGAGCATCGTAGGGGCTTTTCGCACTCGATCTTGCACACACTGCAATGGCGAAGGAAGAAAGGGTGGAGAAAAGCAAGCTCAAGCCTCGAAGAAGTGAAATAAGTTGTTCGGTAGCAGCAGCGTCGCGTGTTGATGCGGCCCTGAACCCCGCATGATTTTTTATGTCACGGATCACCAGAAAGAGGTGTGTCCCCTCCATTAATATGACACATCCCTGGGTGGATGGCCATTTGACAAATCAGTAAAATCCTTTGGACTACTACCTGCTGGAAGACTCCGATGTTACCGTTCCACCTGTGAGTTCAGTATATCATATTTAAATCCCCCCATACCGACCCTTGAAGTTATCAAGAAAGCACACCATGGAAGTCACCCAGATTTCTGTGAATCTTGTCTAACTCGTCCTTGACGACAAGTCACAACATGCAGGTTGTTGCATTGTTACAAAATGCGCTCAAAGTGCGCAACATCTTTAACAGGCGACGAGCGCTAAGCCACGACATGCCACGACCAACGCTAGCCTGCAGAAGAGGCGGTAATGGGTCAGACGACCAGACCATTTATACCTACTCGCATTTAGCTCAGTCTTCTATCGCAGTTGATACTGAAGTGGCAAGTTATCTTTCAATATGGCTGCCCTTACTCAACTTGAAGTATAGATGCGATCTTTCGCCCTTTCCTTATGCGCGGTACCGTCTTATGCTTTATGATGGCCTCCTGACGCATGCGTTGACAATCCTCGAGCGTCTGATACTCTACCAGTGCGTCGACCCAATGCGATCTCGCAAAGAACGCCATGTCTCGGGGACACGCGGCAGATGTACGGGCATTCACCATTCACAGATAGGTGAATGCTAAACTAGTTTTCGGGAATATGCATACATACTCTTTTTCTGTTGTCTGAATTTCGTAACTGACAGTGGACCTCCAGAGGGATGCCGTTCTGACTATTTTCCAAACGGGTCTTCAATCCTCTCAGTGTCGAGGTGCATACTCCTCTAAATGAGTTGGTTGACATTGGTGAATGGAGGCTGTTGGAAATAACGGAATCGTACTCCCTACTTGAATGTCAGGTCATGGACATGGCTATTGGCTTTCAAGTCATGATAGCTGCATATGGAATTGGTTTGTGTACTGCTGCTCGATCGTGGCAGGGCGTCACGAAGAGGCCTTGTAAATCGGTGATGGCGAGCGATTGCGGGGTTGTGGGGGAAAGATGAACAGGGATTAATATTGGTATAGGACAGTGCTAGTGCGTGATGACTACTTGTTCTCCGACGTCTTGTTGAATCAAATCATAGTGCGTCTGTGTATATGGAGGGTCACACGCCAAGACTACTCAGAGATCTCTAAGAATGTCGTCCGAGTCCCTAAAAAACATAGATATGGCTACAATATTTCTAGACTCTTAATGTCCATCATGCTGTGAACAGATGTCACATCTTTGACTTGTGCAATGATATTGTGATCCGATGCGATCCTCTTGTATTCTCCGCCGCGCTGCTGTGCGAGCAAAAATGCACCGAATGGCTGTCCGAGGCGAGCGATTAATCGCAATGCTCGTGAGTGAGATTCTGCCAACTCCTCTTCTCTGGGCGAACTGCTAAAGTACTCGGGCTCAGACTGACCTCCCAAGCTGTCCGCATCGTCTGAGAAGTTAGGCAGCTCGAGGAGACGACGATCCCACGGACGGACAAGTAGAAACGTCTGTCGAGTTGGTCTGAGCCGCGAGAATTGGATCAGCTTCTCTTCGGTGGTGACCAGCAGGTCATCAAGTCCGTCTGCCTTGACTTCATACGTGAACAACGTCTCTTGGGCTGGACCAGGCCTCCGTCTGACTGCTGTGACAGGGAATACAATGCAAGGCAGACGGAGTCTGCAGTTCGCGAAGCGAGGGGCGGTCATATTCTCAAGCCGGTCATGAAGTGTCGAAGCTTGACCCACGGTCACAGCGTGTCGTAGCGAAGAGACTGCTGTCTGAATCTGGTCTTCAGATAAATGTGGGATGGCGCATGGGGGGACTGCGTATGAGGAGATGTGGGCCGGAAGACAACTGTTGAACTCGGATGGTTGTCCGACCCAGTCGAGGGCGGTGATGTCGCCCGACCGAGCCACGATCTCCTGCAGGAGACGCCCGAGCGCATTTTGCGCATTTTCACCATAAAGGATAGGCAGTTGGATGCCGAAGATGCCAAACAACGAGTATGCAACGTCTTCCGGTATAGTGGTGACACGCGTGGACGCCCATTGGAGCTTCTCTCGGGCATCTCTCATACCAGGTTGGAAGGCGACGAGAGCGCGTGTATCTATGCCCGTCGCATCCTCCAACTCATGCATGATCTCGACAGACTCCTTGTGGTTGGGGGAGTCATCGTCGAGATATGGAGTCCAATCCTGTTGGTAGAAACGAATGGTTTTAGGAGCGAGGAATTCTGGGACGGTCCATCCTCGGGTGTTCCAATCACTCTTCGCCAACGCGCCAGCCTTGGACGAAGGCGGGACATCCGAGAGGTAGACGACCGTGAGCGCTGAACGGCGATACCAGGCAAATGTGGAGTTGAGTGATTTTTGGAGTTCGACGTGGTTGTTCTGGTCGATGCAACACGTGTCGACCCACGCCCAGCGATAGCCCGAGCGACGAGCTAATTTGCAGAACGACTGCAATTTCACGAGACCACCAGCTGGCTTCAACTTGTACACGATCTCGCCCTGGATGTCGTGCAGCAGCGGCTCGTTATCTCCCCACCTATGGGATAACATGACGTAACGGAAGTACGTCGCCACCACTTCTGTAACGCGTTCCATTGGAAGGTCTGGATGCGTCATCATCGATGACAGAAGCTCATGGTACGCTGTGGTCGTTTTGAAGGCGCTAATCTGCGCTTCTCGATCACATAAGAGCCCGGTGGCGGTGTCGAGCAGACGAAGTGGGGCGGTGTCGAGCTGAACGTCTATGACCTTTCGAATGAGATCTTCTGCTTTGCATGGACTGACATGTTTCTCGCGTAGTTCTGAAGAATGAGTTGAGCATCTGGACACGTATGTTACTTAGGGCTTACTTCGTATTTGGATGACGTGAGCACTGGCTAATTTCGCGAGCATCATTTTGGAAGCCTCGATAGCTTCACTGTAGCGTTGTGCGCCATGAAGTGCTGCATGCTTCAACTGATATCCGACATGAGACGAAGGTTCGAGTTCGATGACCTATGCATCGCCAAAGTGAGCATTAGCCAAAACACTGCCTGAGTGGATGTCATCGTACCTTTTGCGCATCGAAAAGCGCATCCTCCCATAGCATTTTTTCTAACTTTGCCTTGCAGCTGTTCGCATATATGGCGCCGCTTGTAGAATTCAGAATCGGGGAGGGCTGGATGGTGACGGACTTTGTATCGATTGCAAGGATCTGCAGCACGAAGCGCGCTCAAGTTTTGTCATCAGAGTCAATACTGGAAACATGCCTTTGAACTGGAAACTTGAGCCTTGGCAGCAAAAAGACGCGAGATGAGATGACGAAGGAGCAGTAAATCAACAGAAATGTACCTTTGAAGCCGGTTTCTCCGGCAAAGCATCCTTGGATACTGCCCGCTGCGAGATAATCTCATCCTGACATCTGCTCAGGATGTGCTTGCCATTGACAGAGAAGGTGACGCATGACGTGCACAACTTTCGTCGATCTGAGAGCCAATAAAGTCGAATATGGCTGTCAGTCGATGCAGAAGCGACGAGTGCGCCCGCAGGATGAGTGGTAATGCCAGTGTGAACTTTCAGGGGATGACCGACTTGCTTCCAAGTGGATGTGTTCCGCTTCCGTATGTTGGGATCTCCCCATGCGAGTGACAGTATGCGGTCCTTCAACGTTGTGACGCGTTTCGCTGAATTATACAAAGAGGTCGTGATCGCTACATTCAACATTTGAATAAGATATTTTTAAGAGGTTATAAGAAGTATATGATAGACAGCGAGAGAGGAAGATACAATGCAGCCTGTGGAGGAGATAATGGACCTTGCGCTTCTCCCTCTTGAATTTATACGATTTAATAGTGAGCAGGTAACGGACTCAATAGTGAGTCCGTTTAATAGTGAGCAGGTATATCGGACTCAATAGTGAGTCCGTTTAATAGTGAGCAGGTATATCGGACTCAATAGGCAGTCCGTTTAATAGTGAGCAGGTATATCGGACTCAATAGGCAGTCCGTTTCAATAGTGAGCAGGTAACGGACTCAATAGTGAGGCAGGTATCGGACTCAATAGTGAGCCCATAGGTGACGGACGACCTGATCTAAAGATCATATTCCGTCAAATTACTTACCAGATCTCGATCCAAACTTGCCAAGTTCAAGTTCCTGGCGGGAATACTCCGGCTAGCACTGCAACTTGCATCTATTTTTGCCGTCCCCAGTCCACGATTTCTTCCAAGCGACAACATGACAAGGTCCTCTGCAGGTTCATCGTATAAATTCAAGAGGGAGAAGCGCAAGGTCCATGAACCTGCAGAGGACCTTGTCATGTTGTCGCTTGGAAGAAATCGTGGACTGGGGACGGCAAAAATAGATGCAAGTTGCAGTGCTAGCCGGAGTATTCCCGCCAGGAACTTGAACTTGGCAAGTTTGGATCGAGATCTGGTAAGTAATTTGACGGAATATGATCTTTAGATCAGGTCGTCCGTCACCTATGGGCTCACTATTGAGTCCGATACCTGCTCACTATTGAGTCCGTTACCTGCTCACTATTGAAACGGACTGCCTATTGAGTCCGATATACCTGCTCACTATTAAACGGACTGCCTATTGAGTCCGATATACCTGCTCACTATTAAACGGACTCACTATTGAGTCCGATATACCTGCTCACTATTAAACGGACTCACTATTGAGTCCGTTACCTGCTCACTATTAAATCGTATAAATTCAAGAGGGAGAAGCGCAAGGTCCATTATCTCCTCCACAGGCTGCATTGTATCTTCCTCTCTCGCTGTCTATCATATACTTCTTATAACCTCTTAAAAATATCTTATTCAAATGTTGAATGTAGCGATCACGACCTCTTTGTATAATTCAGCGAAACGCGTCACAACGTTGAAGGACCGCATACTGTCACTCGCATGGGGAGATCCCAACATACGGAAGCGGAACACATCCACTTGGAAGCAAGTCGGTCATCCCCTGAAAGTTCACACTGGCATTACCACTCATCCTGCGGGCGCACTCGTCGCTTCTGCATCGACTGACAGCCATATTCGACTTTATTGGCTCTCAGATCGACGAAAGTTGTGCACGTCATGCGTCACCTTCTCTGTCAATGGCAAGCACATCCTGAGCAGATGTCAGGATGAGATTATCTCGCAGCGGGCAGTATCCAAGGATGCTTTGCCGGAGAAACCGGCTTCAAAGGTACATTTCTGTTGATTTACTGCTCCTTCGTCATCTCATCTCGCGTCTTTTTGCTGCCAAGGCTCAAGTTTCCAGTTCAAAGGCATGTTTCCAGTATTGACTCTGATGACAAAACTTGAGCGCGCTTCGTGCTGCAGATCCTTGCAATCGATACAAAGTCCGTCACCATCCAGCCCTCCCCGATTCTGAATTCTACAAGCGGCGCCATATATGCGAACAGCTGCAAGGCAAAGTTAGAAAAAATGCTATGGGAGGATGCGCTTTTCGATGCGCAAAAGGTACGATGACATCCACTCAGGCAGTGTTTTGGCTAATGCTCACTTTGGCGATGCATAGGTCATCGAACTCGAACCTTCGTCTCATGTCGGATATCAGTTGAAGCATGCAGCACTTCATGGCGCACAACGCTACAGTGAAGCTATCGAGGCTTCCAAAATGATGCTCGCGAAATTAGCCAGTGCTCACGTCATCCAAATACGAAGTAAGCCCTAAGTAACATACGTGTCCAGATGCTCAACTCATTCTTCAGAACTACGCGAGAAACATGTCAGTCCATGCAAAGCAGAAGATCTCATTCGAAAGGTCATAGACGTTCAGCTCGACACCGCCCCACTTCGTCTGCTCGACACCGCCACCGGGCTCTTATGTGATCGAGAAGCGCAGATTAGCGCCTTCAAAACGACCACAGCGTACCATGAGCTTCTGTCATCGATGATGACGCATCCAGACCTTCCAATGGAACGCGTTACAGAAGTGGTGGCGACGTACTTCCGTTACGTCATGTTATCCCATAGGTGGGGAGATAACGAGCCGCTGCTGCACGACATCCAGGGCGAGATCGTGTACAAGTTGAAGCCAGCTGGTGGTCTCGTGAAATTGCAGTCGTTCTGCAAATTAGCTCGTCGCTCGGGCTATCGCTGGGCGTGGGTCGACACGTGTTGCATCGACCAGAACAACCACGTCGAACTCCAAAAATCACTCAACTCCACATTTGCCTGGTATCGCCGTTCAGCGCTCACGGTCGTCTACCTCTCGGATGTCCCGCCTTCGTCCAAGGCTGGCGCGTTGGCGAAGAGTGATTGGAACACCCGAGGATGGACCGTCCCAGAATTCCTCGCTCCTAAAACCATTCGTTTCTACCAACAGGATTGGACTCCATATCTCGACGATGACTCCCCCAACCACAAGGAGTCTGTCGAGATCATGCATGAGTTGGAGGATGCGACGGGCATAGATACACGCGCTCTCGTCGCCTTCCAACCTGGTATGAGAGATGCCCGAGAGAAGCTCCAATGGGCGTCCACGCGTGTCACCACTATACCGGAAGACGTTGCATACTCGTTGTTTGGCATCTTCGGCATCCAACTGCCTATCCTTTATGGTGAAAATGCGCAAAATGCGCTCGGGCGTCTCCTGCAGGAGATCGTGGCTCGGTCGGGCGACATCACCGCCCTCGACTGGGTCGGACAACCATCCGAGTTCAACAGTTGTCTTCCGGCCCACATCTCCTCATACGCAGTCCCCCCATGCGCCATCCCACATTTATCTGAAGACCAGATTCAGACAGCAGTCTCTTCGCTACGACACGCTGTGACCGTGGGTCAAGCTTCGACACTTCATGACCGGCTTGAGAATATGACCGCCCCTCGCTTCGCGAACTGCAGACTCCGTCTGCCTTGCATTGTATTCCCTGTCACAGCAGTCAGACGGAGGCCTGGTCCAGCCCAAGAGACGTTGTTCACGTATGAAGTCAAGGCAGACGGACTTGATGACCTGCTGGTCACCACCGAAGAGAAGCTGATCCAATTCTCGCGGCTCAGACCAACTCGACAGACGTTTCTACTTGTCCGTCCGTGGGATCGTCGCCTCCTCGAGCTGTCTGACTTCTCAGAGCAGCCTGCCATCGTAGATGATGCACAGAGTTTGGGAGATTGGTCTGGGCCCGGGTCCCCTGGGGGTTCTATTGGAGAACATGAGTTTGGTGATCCGGAGTCTCACTCACGAGCATTGCGATTAATCGTTCGCCTCGGACAGCCATTCGGTGCATTTTTGCTAGCACAGCAGTACGGCGGAGAATACAAGAGGGTTGCGTCAGATTACGACATCACTGCAGCAGTCAAAGACGTGGGTTCTGTCAATGCCATGATGGACATCAGAACCCTAGAAATATTATAACGTTATCTATCTTTATATATTTCATTTGACCAGAGACAGCCAGAGCTCAGCGGTTTTTCTTTGTACCTTGACGATATATACACAAATACCTATAACTTTATACCAAGGAAATGTATGAGACCGACTATTCATCATGCACCAGTACTTTAACACCCACCCGCGTGGGTTGTCGGTTTTACACTCTAAAACAGTCGAACGCGCAACTTCTCACAAATACTGATTTCATCGACCGCAGAAAACCCTCGATGCCGGCATTCCATATGATTTTCACTTTGGTCTCTGCATCCGCCAAGCATTAGCATCTGGAGGTGAACACCGAGTAACCAAGCAATTAAGAGTGTGGACCAGGCACAAAGCCCTTTGAGGAAGTATTTATTTCCGCAGATGTACGAGCCCTCGTGGCGTGCATCGCCATTGCTAAGGTGCAACTTGACACTGTAAAGGTAGACTATGTGCAAGGGTGTGATGTGCTTATGGTTGGCTTCGTCATCTGAGGATATCACTTCGACCCCACGGACCATGTGCTTAACGTCCTCCTTGAAGAGACGACCCTTCTCATGCAGGATGGTGATGGATTTGGGGGTTTCCACTAAGAAAAGCGAGTTCAGTGCCCTATCGCACTTGGGAAGGCACTCAGTCTGTCTGTTAGATGGTCAGCGGGCGACAAACGAGTCTGTGGGGATATAATTGCAAGGGTACTACGTGATGTCAACAGTGAAATACAATATCTGGGACGACAATAGGTTTTTCCCCGGCCCTAGACGCCCTGGTTTGGGGCAGTAGAAGACTCGTTGGACAGGCACCATTTCACAGTAGGAGATAGATGATTA
>JABBWA010000649.1:0-21160 GCA_016628065.1 Suillus lakei | reverse complement strand
AGTGTGCCCGCAGAAAGGCTCGCCAATGGGCTGCCCTGTTGCTGCATCCCACAGCCGGACTGTCTTATCCTTTCCACCAGTTGCGATGCGAGTTCCGTTCGGGGAGAACAAGACTGACCAAACCATCAGTGTGCCCCCGCAAGGGCTCACCAACTGGCCCCCCGTTCCTGCATCCCACAGCCGGACTGTCTTGTCGTCCGAACCCGAAGCGATCCGAGTCCCATCCGGAGAACGAGACCGACCTAACCTCTCAGTGTGCCCGCGGAAAGGCTCACCGACTAACTGCCCCATCCCTACATCCCACAGACAGACAGTCTGATCCGCAGAACCAGTTGCGATGCGAGTCCCATCCGGAAGAACGAGATTGAGTAGACCGACCTAGTGTGCCCCTGCAAGGGCTCACCAACTGGCTGGCCTGTCACTGCATCCAACAGCCGGACAGTGCCATCCTTGAACCAGTCGCGATGCGGGTCCCATCCGGCGATAGCGAGGCTGAGATAATCGAATAGGTGCCTCGCAAGGGCTCACCAACGGGCTGCCCTGTAGCTGCATCCACAGTCGACAGTTGTATCTGCAGAACTAGTCGCGATGCGAGTCCCATCCGGAGTGAATGAGACTGAGTAGACATGTTGGAGTGCCCTGCAAGGGCTCACCGACTGGCTGCCCTGTCGTTGAATCCCACAGCCGACAGTGTAATCGTCCGAACCAGACACTATACGAGTTCCGTTTGGGGAGAACAAGACTGACCTAACCCAATAAGTGTGCCCCGCAAGGGCTCACCAACTGGCCGCCCCGTTCTAGCATCCCACAGCCGGACTGTGTGTCGTCCGAACCCGAAGGCGATCCGATTCCCATCCGGAGAGAACGAGACCGACCTAACCCCATCAGTGTGCCCCAGCAAGGGCTCACCGACTGACTGTCCCGTTGCTGCATTCCACAGCCGAACAGTTCTATCCGCAGAACCAGTCGCGATGCGAGTCCCATCCGAGGAGAACGAGACCGAGTAAACTGTTCCAGGTGTGCCCCCGTAAGGGTTCACCAACTGGCTGCCGCGCTGCTACATCCCACTGCTGGATAGTGTTCATCGCCGAGCCAGACACGATGCGAGTTCCATTCGGCGAGAACGAGACCGAGTAAAACTGCACCAGTGTGCCCCGATAAGGGTTCACCAACGGGCTGCCCCGTTGCCGCATCCCACAGCCGGACAGTCTCATCGCTCGAGCCAGACACGATGTGTGCCCCATCCGGCGAGAACGAGACTGAGTTGACTCGTTTGGTGTGCCCCTTGAAGGGCTCGCCCACTGGCTGCCCCGTCGCTGAATCCCACAGCCGCACAGTGCAATCCGCTGATCCGGTCGCAATGCGAGTCCCATCCGGCGAGAATGAGACTGATCTAACAGCAGCAGTGTGCCCGTTGATCACAGTCTGAACAGCTGTCCAGTTCATATCACGTCCAGATGCCAGACGAAGAGAGTTCGGAAACCGTGCAGAATATGTTTTGGATAGTGCAGAGTTGAGGGGAGAGAATGGTAGTGCTGATACATAGAGATGCGGTGTGCTGTGCAAGATGATTCCGCCGAAGACTTGAATAAATCTCTGCACGTCCATTGCAGCGGATAAGGTATCTTCGTATCCGGTGTGACTCTGCAATTGCGATTGCACGTGAGCATGTTATCCGACGTTCAATAACCATGTGCTCACCTTCAACCACTTGGCAATAAGCGGAAGGGCGGGGGCGGCGCTGCCAAGCGCATTGATGAGGCTGAGTACCTCGAGCCAGAAGAACAGTCGCTCATGGTCGAAGAGTGATTTTATTTCTTCGGCGAGTTCTGGATCGAAGTGAGTTGTTTGTACGTGCGCAGGCCAAAATCGACAGGCGTAGGATAGGTGTGGGTGGATGCATTGCTTAACTCGTTCTTGCAGCTCTGGATCTTCGGAATTAGGGAGATACGATGATTTCAAATCGCAGATATTGAAGGAAAGTCCATGTTCCATCACTCGAAGTGATGCGAAAGCAAGGTCGCGTTGTACCTTCGACACGTCGACGAAGAACTCTCCACTGCATTCACGGTCTGTAAGGAAATCGCGGAATGAAGCATGAAGGGGTCGGATGGGGGCAGATGAGTCGGTAGTGCCGCTGAGGAGAGGTCCCATGCCTTTTACTACAACCTCTGCTTCGTAACGATCACGTTTGTCTGGAAAGTGGCACCTCATGGCGTTCAGGGAAACTAAGGAGAGGGGTTCAGCTGTACCCAGTATTTGACCCATTACTGAGTGAAAGCTCGCAAGCGCCGTAGAACGCAGTTTCTGCGGATGCTGGAAACTCGTAGACGTATCCTTATGCATGATCTGTGTCAAGATGAGATGATACATCTCATACAACAGCATGCTTCTCTCGGCAGGATCGCGTGACACAACGGCCTCGAAGCAAGCGATTGGTGAAGATCCAAGAATTGGCTCTTTGATGTATCTGCAGGCAAGACGCGCCCACTCGAAAAGTCCATCAGCTTTTTCGGCGAGGGTTGCAAATTCTGTTTTCCCAAAATGCGAGAGCCCTTCCAGCTCCTTCGATACGTAAGTCTGGATGTCGCGCTCTGCGGTGGCTGATGAAATGTCGTCCATGGACATCCGTCGAATATGCTGAGCACCTGCGAACTCAGCTTCAATGTCGCGAAGGGGGCGAGAAGTGACGATGATCCGGAAGTTGGCTGGGAGTTCGGTGATTCGTTGAACACCTAGTTTGCCCGCAAGAATTCGGAGAAGGCGGAGCCGTGTCTCAACTCCGCCGCTCTCGTCCAATGCGTCTATCACGATGACGACAGGTCTTACAATCGACCCTGAGGGCTTCCCCAGTGGTTTCATGAGAAGCTTGTCCCACTGCTGGACAATATCCGCTGTAGTCTTGAGCGAACTCGCATCTTTGACTGCCTCTGCCAATGCTCGTCTCATCTCCGGGTCACGGTCGGCCAGGTCGCGCGCGATGGTAGAAAAAATCTTTTCATGACGACGGTCAGCATCACGCTGGTGATCGAAGCAGTAACATGAACCAAGCCCTCCAACGTCATTGAACCAGTTTGCAATCGTGTGGGCGATGGCCGACTTGCCCTTGCCTGCAGGGCCAGATAGCCACAGCACACGCTGAACATCATCTCCAGTGCTGTTGACCCAGTCTGTGATTTCTGAGATGATTTCCGCGCGCGTCCCTGGTAGGCATTGTTTCCCAGTGTCTAGTCCCGCGCTCTCCGCATACGTCATACCGCTGAGATCTAGTGTTTCACCTGGAGACGTATGAATAGATGTCGAGTAAGAGGCGCGTGCAACCCTCACCTGTACGGTGCACTGAATATGGCTACATCGCGAGTAACTTGGTCCCGGAAGCTTTGCATGAGCGCATCCAACACGTTGATGTACTGTTGAATCGAATTATCTGTTTCCGAGATAACATTTTTTCCGAGTCTCTTCCCTGTGATAACAGTAAAGGATTGAGAATGAGCGAACGAGCAAAACACAGTTATTCGTGGATTCCTCACAGAAATTCTTGGTCTCGGAGTAATCTTTGATGAACTGGGAACATTCGAGAGTTTGCTGAACTATTCGTCCAACGATACTCTGCATCGATGGAATTTCGCGGAGAGTCTCGCCTTGCATCATGAAGTCATAAACTTGACCTAACTTCTTGAGAAGTCGGAGTACCGCTTGGTCACGATCTGTTTGAGCGAGGAGTATCTGGATGGATGACAGCTGAGCAAGAAATAAGACTCAGAGTGAAATAATATGTACTTTGGATGCATAGGACAGTAGGCCCAGTGCAATCTTTGCGTATGGATGTACCTACGAAATGGGATTAGTTCGGTTCCAACCGAGAGGAATGGCTCATACATCTGCTAGCGTCCCGATGACACTGTCGAATATCCTGAGGGGTTGAAGATACGTGTCCTGGACATTATATGCCGCTTCGAGATCTGCTGGCGCATTTTGGACGGCAGATGCTCCAGATGTCACATGCCCCGAAAGCGGCTTCATGAGCTTCGCAGCCTCTTTGGCGTCCTGAAGTGCCGATTGGGGATCGACACCTTGTTCGGCACCAGAGGGACCATCATGAACCTCGTATGACCATCAGAATTTAGAGAGAGAAAGAGAGCAGGAACTAAAAGGTGACCTACCTCGATATTCGGAGTCGATGAGGCACCTTCACGATCGACGTTCAGGAGAACGGGGTCGCGGCTGCCGGGAATCCTTCGAGCGCTTTTGTACCATCACATCATGATGAGCCTTGTTCCAGGAAATTCAGAATCCTTGTCGACTCACAGAAATCCTTTTAGTCACATTCTTAACCTTCCCTAGAAATCGATGAATCCTGCCACGGCGTCTGCCCTGAATGAAGAATGCATCAGAGTCAGTGTTTCGAGTAACATGAAATGTGGTCTTCATCAGCGACATACCAAGTTTTCACCAGCGTTCGCTTCACTGGATGTGCGGGTTTCGCTGAGAGGAATTTGCCTCGAAGCCCTCGATTGATCGTGTTCACTCATTGTAAAGAGTTGACGCTGAGAATCAGTCTGAGCGAAGTAGGATGCGATAAGTAGTCAGAGGAAGGGTGGGTCCCGCTTCGTTCAAATAACTGGCAACAGGCCATGCCCTTGACCAGAAGCCTCAAGGCAATATTTGCTGCTGTATTGACTTCAAGCGCTAAGCATCAGGTGCGCGCCACGGAACTCCGGGAAATGCAGGGAAGTCGAAGGAACGACTATTTCCACTCCTTCTGTCTGGATATCATGAAATCATTGTGCTCACTGCTGATCGCGGTCATGCTAGTGAGTGATGCTGGCATGCATGCAAGACTTGCAAGCACAATTTGACGTTCGAATTTCAAACATTCGCCGCCAGTACTGTCAACAATTCTACATCATGAATAATGTCAGAATTGTTTGCGGGTAGAAAGAAAGTTTACCATTCGAGGCTTCAAAAACTTATATATATAATATAAGGAAGTCAAGGACAATCTAGTAGTGCTTGAGGTGGAGAACATTCAACGTCGAGTCAACCATGATAGCATCGAATGTACTTCTGTTAACTTGGGATTAACATTGTTGCAACTACTGGTGCATACTACGATTCACATATTTACTGCAAGTACTTTAACTATCAACACGAGCATCAAAGGACCTGCAACTCGAACAGCCTGGTGCCACGATGTGATCAGAGGACATACATATTGTCTTATATAGGGTATACCCCCGGGTACTACGCTGGCGTGGTGACCTCGCTGGCGACCCCCGCCAGAGCTAAGGGGAGTACATATATATTGATCATTCTGATGGATACATTGCGATGCACCGCACGCGCTTTAGATCTTGCTTAGTGGTAAATAGTAGATCTTAGCTCGGCGACGGTGCAGAGGAGCTCGCCGCACATATACCGCATCCCAGGTGTAGCTCACACCATAGTTTGATGATCATATCATCACCATCGCATAAACACAATTGTCCATCGACGCCATCATACTCAAACCTTTCCAGCGGCAGCAGCGTTCTTTTTCTGTTCTTTCAGCTTCTCGATCCTCTGTAAAGAGCATAAGCACCCTCCCCATTCCAAACAAACAAAAAGACACTCACCAACCGCCTCTCCTCCTTCCTCCTCGCCATCTCAGCCGCCTTCTCCTCCTTAGACATCCCAGCCATACTAGTCGATAGCGCATTGTCAGCAGCATTTGGAAGAGGTCAAGGGGATGGTACCGGTGTTGATCGTGCGCTTGAAGCGGGTGAAAATGCTGGTGCGAGAGTGGAAGGTGCAATGGATCTGCGGGGTTGTGGGGAGAGCGTGCGTGAGATCTGGGAGGGATGTGATGTCCTCCATGGGTCAGGTGAACGACTTGCAGGTCGAGATGATGATGCCATTGCACCCCATTCGTCAGGAGCTGGATCAGATAGATCACTCATGAGCAGGGAAAACCATAGAGAAGGAAATGAGACATACTTGGAGAACTGGCTCGCAGCGATAGGCCGAATCCTAGACCATCCATTGTACTCGCGAATTTTGATTCCACTGTGGGTGGAGCGCTCTCAAACGCACCTGCAAAGACAAACAGGTCAGTTTGGCGCCGGTGAGATCTTCAGAGGAGAAACAACGTACTCCAATCTCCCTGATCAGCATGAATATCAATTAAATCGTCGTTCCACAGATGACTACTGCCCTGCCCTGCCCTGCCTCGTTAGCGACTTCTTCAGCAAGCTGTGCAGCGAGCGTAGATGTCGGGGCCTTATTTCCACCCAGTTGCAGACCTTTGCTTCTTGATGGATTCACGGAGGGAGAAGCAGATGACAAAGGTAAAGGACTGGCGCGCCCATTGAGATTTGGTGCTAATGTTGATCCGTCGATAGTACTTGAGATCGTCGTTTGCATGTCAGCAGGGGCAAGCTGTGCGGTACATCTTTGTAAGCCATCAATTTCAGGAAAAGTAAATCAGACGTACCTTTTTACCGAGGGACGATACAGCCCACCCTGTGAGAGCGGATGCTGCGCCCATCGCTGAGTTCACTAGGCCGGCTTGGGTGAATGCACCTGGAAGCCTCGCAGGTAGATCTTCCCCGCCCTCTTCTGTGGATGCTGTCTCCGGCTGTGAAAAAAGGGTGTGTAAGCAATGTAAACTAGGTTATGGACTACAGACCTACCATAGTCGAAGCGTGTGCTTCTAAACGCTTGACGAAAAGCTCGACAGCTTTGAAGGCCTGATCACGAACAAACCTGTACATTTTCAGCGATCAACATATATCTAAGTAGTGAGACGAGAGCTGAAGACTCACTTTTCTTTATCCAGCGTAGCCCCTACAACAGCTGAAACAACTTTGCCTGCCACATCCTCCATCTCGAAGCACTCCGCAGTTGCCATGAACGCCATAACGCCCGCCACACGAGCGTGGACAAATGAATCCCTGAGCGCCATGCTAAACGCGGGAACGAGAACTTTACGTTTGGTGTTGTACCCTAGTGAAGGGCCCAGGCGGCCGATAAGAATGCACGTATTGGTGCGGATGGAGGCTTCTGGGTCTGATTGGAGGCGGGCGAGATGTCGGAGGAGGTCATTGTTGAGTATGCGGTCTGATAGCTGTACAGGCCATCATAAGGGACATTGTTAACAGCTTAAAAGTCAACATACCTTGGGAGAGAGTAAAACAATAGCCCGGACAGTTGCTTCTTGAATGACAGCGACAGTATCAGTGAAGCCAGTTTGCTGCGCAGATGAGGATGAAGCGAACTGCATTCCAATGGTGGGTGAAACACACATACCAAGTTTGGCCAAATCTTATCGACCACTGTTTTCTTATCCAGTTTCTCGGTGAAGTCGGGAAGGCTGTCGAGGAGCGCGATGCGTGTGCCGCGGTCAGCACTTGCAAAGAGTTTGACGAGGGGTGCAACAGTAATCGAGCCGTAGTCGTCGGGTGCGACGTTCTTTCCGAATTGGAGGATGAGAGGGATGATGGTCGCTGCTGAGGCACCGCCGAATTCGAGCGCGGAGGCGAGGCATGGGAGAACGCGGTAAGAGACAAATTCGGGGGGAAATGAGGAACCAGATTCCTTCAGCGTGCTACACATGCACGTCACTAAATAGAAAATATGATAATTTCAAAGCTAGCACGTACCGTAGTAAGGATGCCTTATCAGATTCACTACTCAGAGTGAATCCGTCCAGCCCGGTGCAGACCTTGACGAGCCGGTTGTTTACGAAAAATCCATGGCCTTCTCCACCCGACTCTGCCATGCCGATGTCTAGTAGGTTCTTGGGTGACATTCGTGATTTGGGATTCGGGTTGAGGAGCTTTTTGAATGGGGGAAAGACGGATGAAGGTATGGCACCTCTGGAAGAGACTTGAGGTGGTGGATGAGGCGGCTGAGCAGTCAGTGGTGGAGGGTGGGTGGGATTGAAGACGGCGTGTAGAAGTAGACCGAGAGCGTAACCATCCGCGGCTGATATTGGTACGCTGTTCATGCATTAGAAAGGCGGCTGAATGATGTGTGGGTGTCGGAAACCGAGGACGCACTTTTTGAGGGCAGACCAACCTTCTTTCTTGACGTCTGGGGGTGCGCAAGCCATTCCGTCTGGCATGAGGCCGCCCATGGTCTGTAAGTGAATGGTTATGGCAAGACGCACGAGACGCTGAAGAAGAATACACGTATATAACAGAAAGATCATCTTTCGGACTACTCAACACCTCAAAACCTCCCAACTTCCACTCCCCTGAAGGAGTGATAAAGATGGCATTCGGACGAATATTTCCATGGGTGGAAGAAGCAGAATCATTCAGAAAAGGAAGAGCAACCTGACTCGGAATGGAAGTAAGGTTTAACGCAAATGGGAAGAGCAATTCTAACTGAAATCCAGTGTAGTCCCCAAATCAGCCAGTCCTCCCACTCGCGTGGACCATTGGAGGTTGATTGGGATAGTGCGAGTGGTAGAGGGCGAACCCTTTCGGTCATGATGCAAATAGATGAATCGGTTTCTATGACATCGATGGATCTGAGTACATCAGAATGTCGTATAGTGCTCAGCTTGTGGAGTGAGTTGCGGGCGAGAGGTATGGTGGACTTGTTGAGCGGGTGGGTGAGATCATACTGGAAGACCAAGACTAGACTACCAGCCTCCTGCCTTGTAGATTAGCCTGGACACGACCTGGATCCGTGGCGAGAGCTGCAAACCTACCCGTTTGGTAGCGTCGTACAAGGTCCGGAATGTCTCGCAGGAGTAAACCTTAGCACCCAGCGAAAACGGTAGGTGTAGCCCCGATTTCTGGACTAGAGTTGATACCGCAGCAGAGCCGAAGCTGCGAAGGTAGTCCATGAAACCCTCAAGTTATAAGTGCGAGACAAAGTCAAGTGCAAGTAGCGGAAAGAACGAGTGTTGCAGGCTGCGGCAAGTACTGCTACCGATGCAAACATTGATTTTGACACGTATCATAATACAGCATCACTCCTTCGTGCAAGACCAAACGCCGCGTGCTTGGAATTGATGTGATGTCCGACTTCTATGAGTACTAGTACAGGATGCAAGGTATATTATGCGTGTTCAATAACAGCTGATTGTGTAACATCCGCCTCGGAGGTTCAAGATCCCCATGAAGGTCCGGCATGCTGATACTATAACTGCCATGTTGGCTATCCATACCTCAAAAACCACTATAGGCACACCGCGTCTAACACGTACACGCAGTGACATCAGTGGCTGGAAGTGAAGTATGGAGTCCACTGTAAGAACGGAGGGGTCGTTATCAACTATATCGGGGTCGTCGCAGATGTAGATGAGCGAGGCCCGATGCCCCTGGAAAGGGGCGGGTAGAGATACGACGTGGAATCAAGGACGTGGATGTCGAAGAGGCAGTCAGGACTGCTTCAACGCATCAGCTTGGAGCTCATCGAGCGGAATGTGAACAAGCCGTTCTCCGGTAAGTGGTATGGTGTCGTCACTAGGGTCTGCCAAGTGCTGTTCGCGGCTGTTCACTGCAGAATGATCAGCTTAAGACCACAAGCTATAGTAGGAACTTTGCTTACAGAACAGACGCAGACTTTGGAACATCAAAGGCCACTGTTCGAGCACCTGACCATGTACTATTCGAGTAGATTAATGATAGACAAGGATCGGGATGAGAGCAATAAACCTTGGCCAGCATCAGCCATAACTTCACAATCGTCTGCAAGACCTTCGATGCGTTTGAGGAAGAGAGCGCTAGCACGTTCAAGGGCAGCAACGGCCTCGAAGTCTTTCTTTTTCTCCTGCAAACGCGATGTTGCTGCTGCATTATTGGCCTGCGATGCTAGGGATGCAGCATGTGAAATGCGACTCGGTGCAACAGACTGGCGCATGGTTTCTATTGACAGAGGTTGTGATTGTCGAGGATGATGAGCTTACAATGTTTGGGTCGAGACATTTTACAAGTCCGACGCAGGCTTGCCGACAAATTAGGTAACATCCGCTGAGACTGCTCCTGTGAGGGCGATGTGAGGGTGATAGGGGTACTCACTGTTGCTGTAAATTGTCTTGCCTAGAACAACATGTTTTGCATCCAGGAAAAGGACACTTGTGATTGAGGTGTCGAGCAAGGTGGCCACTGGTAGTGAAGCCACGGTCGCACGTCGGACAGATGTGCTTTTTCTTTCCATTAGCCGCTGTGGTGAATGGCCTGAATGTTTGATTTTCTCTGTCCGACAGCACTGGGTTGATAGTGACATACTTGTTCTGGTTTCTGACTCATTATATTGGCGGAGGATGTGGTTGAGGATGATGGGTCAAGACATTTTACAAATCTGACACGGCTTGCCGACAAATTAGCATCCGTCCAGAGTCCAGACTACTCCTGTGAGTACAAAGTTTGATTTTCTTTTGTCCGACAGCACTGGGTTGATATCGTGACATACTCGTTCTTATTTCTGACTCAGTTCATCGTTTCGGTCACCATGATGAAGGCTGCGCACGACCCTGGCCCTTTGTTTCTATCGTTGTACAAAACTTGATCTGCTTAATTGTGTTGAGTTTGTCGTTGTTTCCTCGTGCATTCCCTTGTTCTGTTTTACGCTGTCTCTTGCGGTTTCGAAGCCTTGCTTCATCGACGAGATAAGCCATGCGGCCTGCTCTGCGAGTCTGACTCCCTCCATTTCCAGTGGCCCCGCTTGGCGTTTCGCTACTCTTCCGGGGTACCGCAATATCATACGATAACGAAACATCTGCTTGGAAACCGGCCCTGCTTCGCTCAGACCATAGCAAATCAACACAGCGAGCTTTCAGAGTGGCGTCGGTGTGGCGTGCATATATGCAGTACACACATCTTATACATACCTACATGTCTATGTAATCATTGCGACATTTATTGTGCAGCTAGTACTTCATAAACAAGTTCGTCTCCTATTATGCCCGTTTAGACTTACACTCATCTGGCCTACTAGTGAGCAGAAGCACTTCTGCACTCAACAATCTTCAAATGTTGATGACCGGGCTGAACATGAGATTTACACGGACCCGTGCCTACACACTGCCATGGCAGGCGTTTCGTCCATCCGCAGTTACAGTGAGTCTCGATCTTATTCTATTATACTGTTCGCATCATTTAAGGTCAGAATCGCAGTCCTCATTAACGACACATACATGAACAATGGCGTCATCGCAGAGAGCAGAATGTACGAAGAACTGATCTCTCGTGGTGGTGACTTTGCACGTTTCCACCTGGAGTTCGGTGGTCACCGTTCAGGGAGATCTGGAAATGGACATATAACATCCATCGGAGATTGGTCAAAGTTCATTTGTGGTGTTGTCTGTTCATCAGTCTAAAATTGATATTTGGGCAGGTTGCAGTGAAATCATTGTAGGTGTATGCTGATGATCAACTTGGTGCGGCGAAGCAGAAAAAGACCAAGGTGAGTATCTTCATGAAAGACTGCATCTATTACTCACACCAGGGGTTGTCACTTTGTAGAGGATAATGCGTGAACTCAGAATATGTGATAACCTAAAGCATGCAAATATTCTACCTGTTCATGGTTATACATATTGGCTTCGGCACATTCATAGCGATAGTCAGTCCTTGGGCGGAGAATGAAAACCTGACGGACTATTTGGAGCGTGAGGGTGCGGCCCTTGCACTCGTTAGACGATTCCAGATCGCAAGTCCTCCCTTGTATTTCATAAAGACTGATGTTAATTTCAGCTCAGGGATATCATAGCTGGACTGCAATATCATACGTGCTGGTTGGTTGCATGCTGGACCTAGGGTCGTAACTATTCCTTGCAGTTCACGCCAATAGTTTCATCCACGGTGACTTCAATGCGGTAGGCTGATGGACTTCCAACTCGTCCGAGGGAACAGAGCGATATCTATTCATTTGGTGGTATCATACAGCTGTGTAATCTCAATTTCTCGATGATCTCATTAGCTCTGCCTTTAGGTCCTTACCAACAAAATTCCCTACTATTACCTCTTGAATGATGTCGCAAACACCTCTCCGACCTCGTTATCCTGAGCTTGCTGAAAAATATTGGCATTTTATGGAGCAGTGTTGATCTACTGATCTTTCGGATCGTCCATCAGCGGAGGGAGTTGACGGAATGATCAGGAATGAATTTTACTCGCTGTCTAGATCTCGTCGATTCTTGAACTGTTTTGCACATATAACAACCTGTTTGCAGTATCACCAGATAGATGACACAGAATGCTATTGCGTAGTAAACGTAGGCTCACCCCAATGCTGTTGATGCCAGCACTAACATTGTCAAATTGATTTATTCATACAGCTGTGATTTCGGGCAAATGTGGGTGTAATCATGAGGGTTTGAGCAGGTTTGATCACTTAGTAGTACACGTCGGCGCGTCAGGTATAGAATCTGTATATTAATAGGCCGTATCAAACATTGTGCAACACGATCTCTAATCCAAGTTTTGAGCCGCCACAGCAACCACGTTAGAAGATGGAAATCTCTTGCCGCGCTTAAGAGCAACAGCATGAAGTGCCACAATGTCGCATGCGCTCCCAGTGGTTGCAAGCGCGATGATGGACGTGGACGTGAAAATTGGTAAGAGAACGCGAGCACGAAATACACCATGCTGTTAGAAACACAGATTTCAGCGAGTCGAGAACCGCAACTTCACAACATTACTCACCCTCATAACAACATGGCAAACGGTAGAGCATGGACGGTTGCTGGAGCTTGGGTGCCAAATGTAGATTCTGTCTTCTGCGTGAGGAATTTGGCCTGCAAAGTTTTAGCTTTGGATCACCGATCATCGCATCGTTCTTTGCTCACCGCTATGTCAGCAGATTTCGGCTTTTCATACAGGGGATTCTGGTTGGTGAGCATAAACAAGGACGCCACCAAAGATCCGATGATCCAAAACACGGAAATATGTATATGTGGTAGCCCGTGAACCCTGCACATCGACTGAAGGTACTGCTAGAAAGCTGATATCTACGGCGAGCATTACAGTTGACTGACAGGATTGAGCGCCAGTAGGAGCCGGTGTCATGCACCAAACATGTTTGGTAGCGAGAACATGGTTTTTTATTTATATCTTCATTTCCCATATCCTTCCTTACTCACCTTTTCATTTGTTTCCCTTCCTTTCCTTTAATTTTTCGATTTTTCAGCGATTTTCAACAGTATTACGGCATCCTGCATTTTTACGGCATTTTGCATTCAACGAGGTTTATTCACCTTTCCCCCATTCACACGCTTCCAACGCTCTCCCATCTTCACCCACTACACTCTCAGACAACCTCAGCATCAGCCAGACCATGCAAAATTGCACCAATACGTCGAAAACCGCGTCTTTATTCATCCTGTCCTCATCACCCTACCATTTCCAATCCTCTTCAGCGGTTTATATTCATCAAACCATTCAAACCATTATCCACTCGCACCTCACCTTCATGATCACTGTGGACACCATGCCATTCCATCCTAATGCTCACCAGAGATTGCAAACAACCAAGTCCCTATGCAGATGACCAATCCCTTTATCATGCTGGGGAAGCGTCTTACAGACTGTGTATATCCCATGATCCCTGCATGTCGACATTCTGCACCAACAACCACATGACATCTCTGCAGCAGAGCATTCGGATCATCACACCATCATGGCATCATAGCATCATCACTCCATTCCATTCTCCACTGCCAATATGCTGCGTCATTGCTGCGTCACAGCTCTTGCATCATCACTGCACAGCACTTTGTCATGCTTGCATAGCAATTGGTCATGGTGACTCAGGTCATGAGTCATGGTTTGTAATGGTCACAGCCCTGCTTTATCATCGCTTTTTCATTCTCTGACTCATTCTTTGTCTTTATGACTCATTCTTTATCCCTATGACTCATTCTCCATTTTATGACTCATTCTGCATAGGATTTGTTCTATTTTTCGAAATTGCTCAGTCATTACCCCTGAAGCGCAGCACATTCATTCCATTCCCCCCTTTCATTGCCCTCTTCATTGCCCTACTCATTGCCTGGAGCGTTGCTTTGCATACACAGACGTACGCAGGTACTATACTCTATATAAACCCCTGTACTTTAGCTACAGAACAATCAACTCATCCAGTTCACATTCCATGTCCATTCCCCTCTGAAGCCTCAGATAGGCTTCGCATTTTTCAGTCCTCATTCATCATCATCATCTTCCTTGACATTGTTCACCTGGAACCTTGTCACTCTGCTCTATCTCTATTCCAGTCCAGTATTCATTCCAGTTAGCTGCCCCATGTGCAGCTTCGTCTTTTCACACCTCCATCTAAACCTTCAACCACTCGAAGTGTTTGGAGTACTACAAGGGTCAGACCACTCCTTTGAACAACTACTGAACCAGCCTTCTGAGCACAGGAACCGCTGACCAGTAGCGTTGTTTGGTTTGTTATTTTTGTTGAAGGTTTTAACAGACCAGCAATGAAGATCGACACCGGACAGCGAGAATCATGACATGCACATACATCGCGATGCTCGACCATTCGCTCATTAGCTTGCTATAAAAGTTCTTCCAACGAGGAGGGTTGATGCAGCTGCCGACTGGCCCGATCCATACTTGTTGAAGTTCTTCTATGTGTGACTGTGTTGTACTCAACAGCGCGACATTGATGGCCCATGAAAGAGCCACTGTCTTCTTCTTTTTCTCCTTGACGAAACGAGCTTCACAGCAAGTGTAGAAGTCGGGGCTTTACGTCCATCCAATTGCCTCTTGGTGGGTTCACGGAGGGAGAAGTGGGTGACGCAGGCAGAGGACTGGCACGCCCATTGAAATTCGGTGCCAATATTGATCCGTCGAGTACTTGGGATCATTGTTTGCATATCGGCAGAAGAGAACTGACTGGAATGTCTTTCTGAACCATCAATTTCAGGGAAAACTGATCAAATGTACCTTTTTACCAAGGGAAGATACTGCCCATCCCATGAAAGCAGATGCTGCGCTTGTCGCTGAATTGACAAGGCAAGCTTCGTGAATGCACCTGGAAGCCTCGCAGATAGATCTTCCCTGCCCTCTTGCTGTCAAACCAAGTGTATAAGTGATGCAAGTTAGTTTATGGACTGCAAATTTACCATTGTCGAAGTGTGCACCTCTAAGCGCTTAACAAAAAGCTCTACAGCCTTGGAAGCCTGGTCATGAACCAACTTGAACCTGTGCATTTGCAACGATTAACATACATCTAAGCAGCGAAACGAGAGATGGAGACTCACCTTTCTTTATCCAGCGTAGCACCTACAACAATTGAAACATCCTTGCCAGCCACGTCCTCCATCTCGAAGCACTTCACGATTGCCATGAACACCATAACACCACCATACGAGCTTGGACCAAGAACCCTTGAGCACCATGCTGAACGCGGGAACAAAGACTTTTCATTTGGTGTTGTCCCGTAGTGAAAGGCCCAGCCTGCCAATAAGAATGCACGTGTTGGTGAGGATGGAGGCTTCTGGGTCTGATTGGAGGCGGAAGAGGTGGCGGAGGAGGTCGTTGTTGATTATGCGGTAAACATCTAAACACCTCTGAGCTCAGGAAAGGCGTGTGCATGAAAAGACCGATAATCCTGCGCGTAGTATGTCAATGCTCTTGCCATCATCGCATCCCAAAAAACACATACATCCCAAAAGAAAGCACAGCACCAGAATGGATTGCATTCCTGAGCATGCGAGGAACCAACAAGATATGACCCAGACGAGCCTGAGGTCAAAGGAGGAGATTGGTGGAGATAAGTGAAAAATCGAAATCAAATAAGAATACATTATCGCGGGGGAGTGAGTAGATCGAAATGTGAAACTGAAGAAAGATACAATAGGAGAAGAGGCCCAGCCGGGTATCTGAGTGATAAGGGGCCAAGGTAGACGACAGATGGTAGATCAGGAAGAGGAGGAAAGGAACGCGTTCGTCTATGACGTCACCTGCTGGAACGGCGCACAGCAGCAGGTCGAGGTCTTTATTCCAAGCGATTGAGAAGAAATATTAGTACAGGTCCACACAAGATAATGTTTGTTGGCGTTGTACAGGTAGTCCGGGTGAATTGAGTCGGTAGTTTGGGCTTAGTTGGCACCTATCTGTGGAGGTGGAAGCGCTCTTGTCACTGGCACTTCCCACGGCGTCAGCTAAGCTTGCAAGCTCGAAGCTTTCTTCGACATCCAAACAAATTTCATACCCACGACTTGCCCACGATTTTACTCTTCCTCCAGTCTTGCGGGAATCGACCTGCGCCCTGGACCAACATGTCAACACTCAAATGAACCCACCAACCCCAAGGAGTCTCCCAGTTGCCCGGCCGAAATTCGAGTTGGATGCAGACAAGATGCAGAGGCCGAGCAGTTTCCTGCAACTACATCTCAGTCCCCTAGCTTCCTGTCATCCAATCGTCATCCCTACCATCAATTGAACAGTTTCCCAAGGAAGTTGAGTTCATTGTCGTACTAGGACCATTGGTATGTATGTCTGCGCCTAATATGCTTCTTATCATCTCTCTGATTGTTTTTTTACTTTGCTCGTCCCAGGCACTTATCCATTTCCTCATGTCCATTTATCCTTTAAATTTCGCATACTCTTGCACATGCCTCACGTCTCGCGTTTCCTTTTACACATCATTCTCTTGGTACTCTCCTGATCATCATATACGTGTTGTGCTGTACACAATGAACCACGTTCTTTTCCAGTAATCTATTTCTCTCAACATCCTTGAATTTAAACCCGTGTGTGCTGCGTATCGTGGAAGTAGAATGAATCTGCAATGTTCCAGTATTTCCCCCCGCTGTTACACTCTTCAATTTGCTGTGGGAGACACCTCAAAGATTCTCTTCTCTTCTCTCCTTTCGCTGAACCACATCTCTATTCACTTTATTCGTTGCCCTATGAACATTATATGCTCTCAAAAACCTATTGCCCAGTAAGCTCCCTAACACGTCATTCATTTGAACTTCAATTACTCCAAACTCAAACTCAAACCTAATGCTAGGTATTCAATGTACACTTGATTGTACTTCATCTAGGGTTCTTTGTTGTCTCCGCAAGTTCACTTTCGAGAATAAGATCATTGTGATCATGAGCTAGGAGTATCGATTTGATTAACTGCAAGGAACGGAAAAAGCTGGAGACTCACTCGTTGCAGCAGTACTGCCAGCGTGTCCCATGTGCCATGCGGCTCAAATCAAGCTCAACGCACCCTCTCCCAATCACCAATGCGGTCTGGGGATTATACCTAAATGCCTCTCATGAAGCGGGCGGTACCCAGAATAAGAGCTGATGGTTTGGTCCTAACACCCATCCATCATCTCCAAGCCAGAAGGAGCTCGACATGCGGTCGTCATGGGGGCTGCCCTCAAGTAGCTCAGCAGTGTTGCGCAGTGCATGTGTTGTCAATTTCGATGAGAAGGAAATGAAGTCATCATTTGCAGGATTGGGTGTGGGGATGGTCACTGTTGGATGTGGGATACAACTGTCGTGTGGGGAGGATGAAGAATAGTCTTCAGCGTGGTCCTGCAATGACTTCCCAATTGCTGCATACCAGACCCGAACAGTCCCATCATATGAACAAGAAATGATGCGAGTTCCATCTCGCGAGAAAGAGACTAACTCGACCGACTCAGTGTGCCCCCGCAAGGGCTGACCGACTGGCTTCCTCGTCGCCACATCCCACAGCCGGACAGTATTATCATATGAGCCAGTAACGATGTGAGTTCCACTTGGCGAGAACGAGACAGAGGAAACCAACTCAGTGTGCCCGCGGAAGGGCTCACCGACTGGATGCCCTGTTACTACATCCCACAGCCGGACTGTCTCATCGCACGAACCCGAAGCGATCTGAGTCCCATCCGGAGAAAACGAGACCGAGTAAACTTCTCCAGTGTGCCCACAGAAAGGCTCGCCAATTGGCTGCCCCGTTGCTGCATCCCACAGCTGGACTGTCTTATCCTTTCCACCAGTTGCAATGCGAGTTCCATTTGGGGAGAACAAGACTGACCAAACACAATCAGTGTGTCCTCGCAAGGGCTCACCAACTGGCCGCCCCGTTCCTGCATCCCACAGCCGGACTGTCTTGTCGTCTGAACCCAAAGCAATCCGAGTCCCATCCGGAGAGAACGAGACCGAGATAACCCCTCCAGTGTGCCCGCGGAGAGGCTCGCCGACTAACTGCCCCTTCCCTGCATCCCACAGACAGACAGTCCGATCCGCAGAACCAGTTGCAATGCGAGTCCCATCCGGAGAGAACGAGATTGAGTAGACCGAACTAGTGTGCCCCTGCAAGGGCTCACCAACTGGCTGGCCTGTCACTGCATCCAACAGCTGGACAGTGCCATCCTCAGAACCAGTCGCGATGCGGGTCCCATCCGGCGATAGCGAGGCTGAGATAATTGAATTAGTGTGCCCTCGCAAGGGCTCACCAACTGGCTGCCCTGTAGCTGCATCCCACAGTCGGACAGTGCGATCTGCAGAACCAGTCGCGATGCGAGTTCCATCCGGAGAGAACGAGACTGAGGAGACATAAGCAGTGTGCCCCAGTAAGGGCTCACCGATTGGCAGCCCTGTCACTACATCCCATAGCCTGATGGTGTGATCATATGAACCTGTCACAATGCGACTTCCGTTCGGTGAGAACAAGACTGACGTAACCCGATAAGTGTGCCCCCGCAAGGGCTCACCAACTGGCCGCCCCGTTCCAGCATCCCACAGCCGGACTGTCTTGTCATCCGAACCCGAAGCAATCCGAGTTCCATCCGGCGAGAATGAGACTGACCTGACCCAACCAGTGTGCCCCTCCAAGGGCTCACAAACAGGCTTCCCCGTCGCTGCATGCCACAGCCAGACAGTCTTGTCATCTGAACCAGACACAATGCGAGTCCCATCCGGCGAGAACGAGACTGACCTAACATAATCAGTGTGCCCCAGTAAGGGCTCACCAACTGGCTGCTGCCTTGCTGCATCCCACTGCTGGACAGTCTCATCGCCCGAGCCAGACACAATGCGAGTTCCATTCGGCGAGAACGAGACCGAGTAAACTGCATCCGTGTGCCCCGATAAGGGTTCACCAACGGGCTGCCCCGTTGCCACATCCCACAGTCGGACAGTCTCATCGCTCGAGCCAGACACGATGCATGTCCCATCCGGCGAGAACGAGACTGAGTTGACTTGATTGGTGTGCCCCTTGAAGGGCTCGCCCACTGGCTGCCCCGTCACTGAATCCCACAGCCGCACAGTGCAATCCGCCGATCCAGTCGCAATGCGAGTCCCATCCGGTGAGAATGAGACTGATCTAACAGCACCAGTGTGCCCGTTGATCACAGTCTGAACAGCTGTCCAGTTTATATCATGTCCAGATGCCAGACAAAGAGAGTGCGGAAACCGTGCAGAATATGTTTGGATAGTGCAGAGTTGAGGGGAGAGAATGGTAGTGCTGATACATAGAGATGTGGTGTGCTGTGCAAGATGATGCCGCTGAAGACTTGAATAAATCTCTGCACGTCCATTGCAGCGGATAAGGTATCTTCGTATCCGGTGTGACTCTGCAATTGCCATTGCACATGAGCATGTTATCCGACGTTCAATAACCATGTGCTCACCTTCAACCACTTGGCAATAAGCGGAAGGGCGGGGGCGGCGCCGCCAAGCACATTGATGAGGCTGAGTACCTCGAGCCAGAAGAACAGTCGCTCATGGTTGAAGAGTGATTTTATTTCTTCGGCGAGTTCTGGATCGAAGTGAGTTGTTTGTACGTGCGCAGGCCAAAATCGACAGGCGTAGGATAGGTGTGGGTGGATGTATTGCTTAACTCGTTCTTGCAGCTCTGGATCTTCGGAATTAAGGAGATACGATGATTTCAAATCACAGATATTGAAGGAAAGTCCATGTTCCATCACTCGAAGCGATGCGAAAGCAAGGTCGTGTTGTACCTTCGACACGTCGACGAAGAACTCTCCACTGCATTCACGGTCTGTAAGGAAATTGCGGAAGGATGCGTGAAGGGGTCGGATGGGGGTAGATGAGTTGGTGGTGCCGCTGAGGAGGGATCCCATATGTTCTACTATGACCTCCACTTTGTAATGCTCACTTTCATCTGGAAAATGGCTCCGCATGGCATTCAGAGAATTTAAAGGGAGAGGTTCCGCTGTGCCAAGTATTTGTCCCATCACGGAACAAAATGTCGCTTGCTGCGTTTGCTGAAACTCGGTGTTGGTATATTTATCCTTTCGCATGATCCCTGTCAGAATGAAGTCATACATATCGTACAACAGGTGTTCCCGTCTGACAGGATCGTGGGACACCATAACATTGAAGGACTGGTTGGAAGATAAGCCAGGAGGGGGTGCTTCGATGGATTCGCAAGCAAGATGTGCCCACTCAAAAAGACCATCAGCTTTCTTAGCAAGGGCTGCACACTCTTTGCTCCCAAAATGCGTAAGCCCTTCCAACTTCTTCGATACGTAAGCATAAATATCGCGCTCTGCGACGTCTGCTGGAATCTCGTCCATGGAAATCCTTCGAATATGTTGAGCGCCTGCAAACACATTCTGGATGTCGCGAAGCGGGCGAGAGGTAACAATAAACCGGAAGTTCTTTGGGAGCTCCATGATCTGGGGAACAGCTGAGTTCTGAAGTTTACCAGAAAGAATGTGAAGAAGGTCGCATCGTGTCTTGGCTGCGCCACTCTCGTCCAGTGCGTCTATCACGATCACGACAGGGCCCACGGTTGATTCTGAGAGCTTCTGTAGTGGCTCCATCAGAAGCTTCTGCCATTGCTGGACGATGTCAGCTGTAGTCTTAAGTGCACTGCCATGCCAAACTGCATCTGCCAACGCTCGGCCTCACCCCCGGATCACGGTCAGCCAGGTCGCACGCGATGGTGGAAAAGATCTTTTCATGGCGACGGTCGGCTCTCGATCTCGGTAGAAGCAATAACATAACCAAGCCCTCCCGCATTGTTGAAACCAATTAGCAATGGTGTGGCGATGGCCGACTTGCCCTTGCCTGCAGGGCCAGATAGCCACAGCACACGTGGAACGTCGTCTCCAGTGCTTTGACCCAATCTGTGATCTGGGAGAGGATTTCCGTGCGCGTCCCTTGGAGGCATTGTTTCCGTGTATCCAGTCCTGCGTTCGCTGCATAAGTTATACCGCTGAGGTCCAGTTGTTCGCCTAAAGAGTAATGAATAGATGTTG